>JAZKJV010008263.1:0-273399 GCA_037367405.1 Ottelia alismoides
ACTTATTTTGAAAAATTGTCTGAAAAATATTTGAAAAAATCTATAATGGTGTGACATGGTGTTGAAATTTCTTTTCTTGATTTCAAGGAAAGTGAGTCCAACTTGTGTTTTAACTCTAATAAAAAATCCATAAAAATGAGAAAAAAAATAAAAAATCCCTTAAAAGTCAAAATTTACTAAACGCAAATAAATAGCCGCTTTTGGTGAGGGTTTTCCCTTAGCAGAGTAGGTGGTTTAGAGGACATTGCGTAAGGCTCTGTCCGCAAGCAACGGGTTCCGGCCTGTACTTACACCTATACCAACTGAATGCAGATGCATCTACTCATTTGAGTTTAGACAGTCATTATGTCTTTTAAAGTCTTCATAAAAATTACATAAAAAATGGATGAAGGGGTTGGATTAAATCCCCTACATTTTCACTTCCACTCAGGATCAGAAATGTTCGAAAATACCTTATTTAAGAGGTTTTGAGATTTTAAGTTAACCAACCTTAGCCATCAGGGTCTTAGACTTAATCATCCACATTTCCCTAGATTTCTAGATTTGCGTGCTATGTTGCATGCATAGTCTCCTACCTTAAGAATATGATAAGCACTTCACATACACGACTGCGGTCATGATGAGATGAATTGTAATTTCACTTGAGGGAGTCTGGATTTGATCTAATGATGCTCGAGGATGGGATCAAATCAATGAAAGCTTCATGAAACATGAGGGTCAGCATCTTTAGCCAATATGAGAACATGGTTCTTGTACTATCTCTTGATATTTACCTAAGTGCTAGGGTGTGAATAAGAAAAAATGTTGAGCAGTGTGCACCAACTCTTGGTAAAAGCAGTGGAGCTAGCCAAAATAATGCAAATCAAAGAAATATCAATGTTGAAAATAAAGCTCTCATTTCACAAAGACAATCATTAAAGAGCTTCCACCGAAGGTGAGCATTCCCAACCATTTCAAAGTGTCCACTTGGACCATCGCTATTAGCACACGGAGTCGGGAATGCACCAAAAAAGGGCTCTGCATCGTAAATGCTATAAGTCTGGGTGTAGAAGGTATGATAAGTACTCAAAAAAGGCACACCCCGGTGTATTCCCAGGAAAACAAGTGCAGACGACTCCAACTTCTCTTGACGGACGCACTGATCAACACCAAAAATATCAGTTGTGTAATAAGGCACTCGAGAGGATCCTTGTTCTAATGAGAGGGAGAGAAGAAATGACACAATCCAAAACCCTCCATCAACTGGCCTGCCACCTACACTTCTAAGTCTGACAACTAAAGAGACAGTGGATTGGATGCAATATCTGATTATTCCCTAGTGTTGAGGATTGGGTCCTTAAGAGAATTTCTTGAACCGAAACCTTGGGTGACGTTGCGACTCTACTCTCATGACCTTGGTCAAACACTTAAAATCATATCCTTAGTTTATATGTATACAAGAGAGAGTTTGGAAAATTAGAGGAATTGGATGTCTCTTGATCAAGGTTGGGTTAAGCTATGAGATTTTGGATCTCTAAAATTGAGAGTTCTTGAATGGATCAGATCCTATACACACATGCATAAGGGGTTTAATCCAACTCAGTCATTTTTTAGATGCTCGAGGACGGGCATAGTTTAAGTATAGGGGGGTGATGAAACCCAGTATCATTACATTAATTCGAATATATTAACCACCTAGCTTAGACTAAGTGTCAGTAAAACCAGATAAAACCATTTTTATATTAGAGTCATGAAATAAATTTAAAATACAAAAAAATAGCAAAACTAAAAATTGTAGTGTTTTTAAGCCCTTAAAAACACTCACAAAAATATTTTTCCCTCTATTGAACTCATCTTTGTTTTTGGTCAACATGAAACTTGCAGATCTCATCGAGATCTACAACTTTCATGTTTTGAGTTTCTCCAAATTCAGCCTCCTTTTCCTTCATATCTCACATTCTTCATCTGAATAACTAAATTGGGCCACGTGGCTCTTTCTGGTTGAGACACGTGGCCCGCTTCATTGCGCGCTACACACACCACATCACTGCCATTGGATTGCCTTCTGGAGCTCTCCGTCCAAGCTGTTCATCTCTGCTTCATTCCAGACCCTTCGATCATCTTCCAGCCTTCATTACATCCATCCATCAACGCTTCACTCCCATCGCGCCACATGTCGTATCATTTGATATGAGAGTGAGATTTCCACTCTAGATTCCACTTGCATTTCTTTCTACCTTCTCCCTGTGCTTTTGCACACCTAGGGTTCAAAGAAATTAAAAAAATTGTTAGGCACTTTGCTTTGAAAAATACTAAAAAAAATTAAAATCCAAAAATTAAAATAAGGGGATTGTTAATAAAACTTTGAATATAATTAAAATTCTTATGGGACATCCTTATTTTGTGTTCATAAAACCTTCATTGTTTTTAACTAGCTTTCAGACTGAGTGAGGCGTGACCCCTATGGATTAGAGATAAAAATCGATCTATATCAGCCTTGAATTATCACATGGGATGGCAAAGTATTGACGCTTCATGGGCAAGTAGGGTATTGTAGACGACAGTGTTCTTGTCTTGTGTTGAGCATGCTACTTGGTATGAAGTATTTAACATAGGCCATGCCCGCATGGGTGTGTCCATCTCATTGTCCTTTGGTCGAGTACCTTGCTTGCGAGGGAGGTAGTGGTTTCTCCTACTGAATTCCTTTCTCTATTAGTTGGATGAGTATCCCCCCTGGCACAGGATCAAGGACCTCAAAGTATGCAGATCACATATTACAAAGGAGGTGGAAGAAGTACAGGGTAGTTTCTTGACAGTACACACATCCTATGGGGATAGCCCTTAAGAATTTGTTAAATGATTTTGCCTGTAAATAACAATAAAATTGAAACGATAAAAATAACCGAACTCTGAGGGCTTCACTTTTTTGAGTTGGTGAACCCAAAATTGTATGGTGTTTGTTTGATTTAGATTAAAGTCAAAGATCAATGTCCCACACACTTATGCAAAATTTTCCTTTCATTTCGATTTTATTCTCTTTTGACCCCCGCTCACTTTAAGACGTTCTGTTGTTTTACACTCCTTTTATTTCTTGTTCATCTCTGTATCATTCATACATTCTTGATCTTCCTTTTAACCCTCGAGATGGAGAGTCATGGATGGCTTGGTCGGGACTCTGCTGACTCCCACATCGATTCCATGCAACTGCCTTCTCCAATACTTCGGGGCGATTCCCCAGATTATGGTTCAGACTTTGTGAACAACTCTCCAAACTCCTTGCCTTCTTCATAGTCTGGGATCACTATATTTCTGAACTCTACCCATTGGATAGAAATTGATCTCACTCCATATACTTCTCCATCCTTAATGAAATTATGTGTTGACCTTAACACAAAATGATTTTTCATATCTGGTGCTTCTATTTAGATTGATCGAGGCATCATTCCATGTGAAGATCTAGAGCCCAATCTAGATCTAGAAATTCTTTACGATTTAGAATCAAAATAGAGATGTCTCCTACTGGGAAAGGAAGGCATTTCAGCACTGATGAATCCGTTATTCTTTAACATTTTGTCTGCATTTTGTCTTGAAACCCTTAACAAATACATGTAAATATCCATTAATTTCCATCTTTTATCAAAACTACATGCATGAATAAAAATGCACTTTTATGTATGAAAGAATATGCAAATACATAAAAAAATAAAAATAAAGAAAATAAAAAGGCAGATTGTAAATATGTATATATGTACAATATGACTTATAAAATATAAATATTGTTGTAAGATATATCTATATAACCTAACCCTCGAGACCAAGTTAGCATGGATTGGTTGACAAAAAAACAAGTAGGGGGAGATAAGGAAAGAAAACCATAAAAAGAATTAGTTACACAATCAATACATTATTCATTGTTTATCCAATATTTATCAGAGCTTCAAAGATTTTTAATTAATTTATTTGTATATATTTTTCACCAAAGTCATTTCCATTTATTTCTGAAAATGTATAGAAAATATAAAAATAAGTTAAAAATATTATCTTGTATATATGCCAAGAAATCCAACTTTCAAATTGTCAATTTCTCAACTTCCGAACATCATAACTTTCTCATACGAACTCCAATTTAACTCTACCCACCTTTAAAGTTCACAAATTAATATTATCTAATTAATGAAGGCTTCATTAAAATCAGAGTATGTTTGCAAAAGTTAGTTTTGGGACCTAATGACAACTGAGTTTTGGGTTATTTATTTTATTTTGAACACACTATTTATAGTTTTAATGATTTTATAATATTCAGTTATTTTATTGATCTCATAATTGATCCATGATTTATTTAAGAATTTTTGACACTATTTAATATTTTAAATAATTCAAAAATCCTAAATTTTAGATGAATTCGAACTATGAATGATATACCTTTATTTGTTAATATTTATAAATCAATTTATTAGAATTCAAAAAAATAATATAAATCCCATTTCTTATTCTATTAATTCATAAAATGCAAAAACTAATATGTTATTTTATGAAATTATTAAATTAAAAATCGAAATCCTATTTTATAAGTATACTATATACATATTTAATAATGATGAAACCATTAATTCCCTAGAACTAATGATGAAACTGTGATTCATCACTTCAAAAGTTAAAAATAGAGCCTTGTTCCCGAGTAAATAGAGGCATATTTCCCTTTATAATGCATTCATGCATGCATACATAATATATGTATTTTAGCAGTCCATTTGCATTTAAATAAGAAGCCAAAATCCCTTGTAAAATATCCACTTGTCAAAATAACCTCTTCCTTATAATATGTACTTCCTAGTTAATAATATAGGGAAGAAAGCCAGAAATCCCCCTTGTAAAATAGCCAATAAAGCCCTAGAACCCCTAGACCATAACATGCCCATAGATCCTTCATACCAACTCCAAAATAGGTCTACTCACTTTTAGAATAATACACATTAAAAGACCTTTAAAATGAGACTAATTTCATCCAATTAGGAGCTCGTATGAAAAAGTTGGGTTTTTGGGCCTCTTTGTATACTACATGTATGTATATTTGTATCTTTGTATTTATGTATCATATTTGACCTCATCTCCATCTTTGGTCAACATGAAACTTGTAGACCTCATCGAGATCTACAACTTTCATGTTTTGAGTTTTTCCAAATTCGGCCCCCTCCTCTCTCTACCCTTATTTCTTTGTCCAGCCAATCACAGCAGGCCACGTGGCGCCATCTGGTTGCGCCACGCGGCCCGCTCCCCTTGCCCAAGCCGCCTCTGCTCTCAGCCGTTGGATGACACTTTCAATCCTACGGCCACTGGATGACCACGTACACCTTTCACCTTGACCGTCAGATCAGATCCTCCGCCTCATCTCAATCGCCCGTTCGCGCCTCTTCCTTAGCGCGCCACGTGGCGCTTGTTGCGCCCTTGGATGATGCACTCCATCCCTCCATCTCAACCGCTCAGCCCGCTGTGCATCACAACCCTTCAATCTTCCTCCAATCTGATCCCCGCCGCTCGTCAGCGCCCTCTCCTGTGCACGACACCTGGCGCCATCATGACCCTTGGATTAGGCCACTCCTGATGCAATCCACACCGTTCGCGCGCACTTTGCCCCCATCGTGCCATGTGGAAAGCTCCTGACCCTCAGATCGTTTCGCCCAGATCTAATCTTATCTGTTCCTTCCTTCTTTGATCACCACCGTTGGATCACAAGATCCAATGGTGGAGACTTCGTCTCCTACCTCGGGAGCCCCTCTCTCCCACGTTCTCCACCTTGCGGGAGGGGCATCCCCTTCCTATTTTCAGCCACGCTTCTTCCATCGTCGCCGAGCACCACAACCTCCACGATGTCCCCCACTCATCACTGATCCTCGTCAGCCACTCCATCACCTACGTCGATCTCCAGCTCTCTCCCACAGACTCCCTAAACCTCGCTCCATCATCAGCATGGACGAGACCCTCGACCTATAAATACTTGCCCTCCGGCCATCGTCGCACCCATCCGCCACCCCAGAGAGAAACCTTGAGCTCAGAACCTTCGATTGGTGACAATTCGAGCGATGACAGCTTTCTTCTCCGGCGAGATCCACGGCGAGCTCCGTCGTGTCGCAGCCTCCCTCCGCGAAGCTGCACGAGCTCGGGACCCTACCGATCCCTCGAGCGAAGATCAGGGACTCCAAGAGGAGCTCCGATACCCAGGTAATCACCTCCACCTCCCTACTGATCTTCCTCCTAATTTTTCTTGTTTTTCTTGGATTTAATTCGCCGCCTCCAGTCATTTTCTCGCCTCTATTTCACTCTGCCAAGCTCCGCATCGGAGCTCTCAGCTTCGCGATCACCCCCACGTCCGCCGATGACGCATTTCACCACCCATCGATCTCCAGCTCCGCCACTTGGTCGGAGCACCGTCGCAGACCACCTCCCTCCGCCTTAGGCCTCGCCAGTCATTCACCCACCTCCACGATTGCATGCGAGCAACGGCTCCTTCTCTAACGCTTGCAGGTGCCCATCTGTTCACTGATCGGAGCTTCGCCGGATTCGTCTTCGAGCTTCGTCGCCAGCAGCATTCGACGACTTTCTCCAACTCCTGAGATCACCGTCGCCTTCACCGCACTGCCACGCTTCTACTGGGATAGCTCTGACAAGTCGGAGAGCTTCATCGACACGAGGAAGGACTGGCAGAGCAAAGGCCTTGTCGCCGGAGCCCCACCATCTCCTCCGCAGGTGGTAGAGGATCCTTGGAGAAGGACCCCCAGCTGCCGTTCGATCAGCTTGATCGAACGGGTATCATCTTGCCACGTCGCCCCTCGACCGAAGCTGCACAGAACCATTGGATCCTTCTAGATCCAACGGTGTTTAGCGTGCCACGTCGTCATCTCAGGAGCAAGCTCCATCACCGTTGGATCGTTCAACGATCTGACGGACGCATCTTCGCCACGCGTCTTCATCCCTCAGCCGTTGGATCACCCTTGATCTAACGGTCCTGATCGCGCCACGACGTCCGGTCCGAGCCTCTACCCCGACCTCTAGGCTCGGACCACCCGAAGCTTCGCCGAACCTCACTCCAAACCTCCAAGGAGCCCGAGCCTCGATCCGAACCTATGTGCACCACGTGAGAAGCACGTGCGCCTTGGGTAAATTGCACAGCAACCCCTGGAGCTTTCAGATATTGCAAATCAGCCCCTATGAAGCGCCCCACACGTGAGGAGCACGTGCAGCCGTGGAGAAATTGCATTGAGTCCCCTAGCATTATAGGTAATTGCACTTAAGTCCCTGTCAGCATATTTGCTTTATGTAATTTTATTTTCTTGTATTGCATATACACCCCTGTGTTTGCACGCATCCCTAGGTAGCATTTTACATCATTTTTAAATTCTAAAAATTGCATTTTGTTGAGCAACTTGTCCTCTGTCTATTGTGCCATGTGTCATATTTTTGTAATTACAATAGAATTTTCAATGAATTAATTGGTTGATTTGTGTAATATTTTGCCCAGTGACACCTTTTAATTTCTAATTAATTTTCTGTGAATCCAAAAATCCTTAAAAATTCACAGTAGCTCTAGGACAGTGACCTTAACATTGCATAGAAATTTCATGTCATTTGCACACATATCGAGGCCTGAATAAATTGTTGAGTGATTTTCTTATTTAAATTTTATTGAACTCATTTCACATTGAAATTAAGATTTGTCAATTTTCCTGGATTCCTCATCATCAGATCTGTCTAGGATAATTTTTGTTCCTGAAAACAATGTGATTTGACATTTATTACAATTAAATTAGTGAAAATCACCCGGTCTGCATGTTTAATTCACAGTAAATTCATTTAGTGTCTAAAAATTCCAAAAAAATTACGTTAGTTCATTTTTATCATAATTAATCATCTGGCCTATTTTTAGAATTTTTGGACTCCATTTGATATCTTAATTGAATTAACTTCATATTAGCCTATTGGTTGCATGTGTTTTGCATAAAAAAACCGTAAAAGACCAAAAATATTTCCTCTCAAAATCAAACATCAGATTTTGCTAAAATTTGACCTAAGGAGACAAATGCCTCCCTGAGTTCGACCTTGGACTTCACCAAGTAAAAAATTTTTGCCGCTTGAAATTAACTCAAATCTAATTAAAGTGGTTTTTGATTAACCCTCTCGTATCCGACTGCAACGAACACTTTAAATTAATTTGGACATTAATCTGACCGAATTAACTAAGGGTGCGGGGGCGTTTATCAAAATGGCACCGTTGCCGGTGAAGATGGGAGCTCGGGGAAGGTCCAGAAGCTTCTGGCGTCGATCATCAGAGCTGGGCGGATGACTGCGAGGTCGATGAAATCGGAGCCGGCAGAGCTCCGACCATTGAAATCTTCGAATACCTGCAGATTAGGTATGCATAGCCGAAGCGTAGAAGGTGTGTTCGTGAATGGGATGGGAGCTCATAGGAGGCGGAAAATGTGGGGAGCTCGGAGCTCCTCCGCCATGGATGGTGGAGGAGATGGGTTGAGGAGGTCTGGGGTTGCGAAGGAGAAGGAGATCATCGGAAATGAGCGCGAAGCTAGGGGTGAAGACGTGAAGCTATGAAGAGGGTCTATGAAGGGTGAAGGCGGCCGGAGAGGCCTAACTAAATCGAAGAAACGTAAAACAAAAGCAAAGAGAGATCGGAGGTGTTTACCTGGTCGGAGGCGGAGCGAGGGGCTTGGGCTGGGGCTCGAATCGAGCCCCGGGTCTTCGCTGGACGTCGCCAGTCGGTCGACGCAGCTCGAGCGGGCTGAAGGGCGCCGCAGCACCGCCGCTAAAGGCGGAGGGTCAACACCGGAGAGGGCGATCGTCATCGCTCAATCCCCTCGCCTCTCTCTGTCACAGAGAGGCGGAGGAGGGCTGGGCCTCCTCCCACGTAAAGGTGGATGGCTTGAATCGAAGTGGGGGGCGGTGTATTTAAAGGAGAAGCCGGCGGTGCAGGTGGTGTAGGACGTGGGTTTGGAGGGCGTGCATGGAGCGAAGGAGAGGGGTTTGTGGGTTACTTAGTCGCTGGAGAGGTTCATGGGTGAGTGGAGAAGACCTTGGAGCGGTTGGCGAGAGGAGGTGGTCACTGGAATGGCGGGGGAAAAAGAAGAGGGAAGAGTGGTGCGCAAGTCAGATCGTGGGAGAGAGAGAGGGGGCTCCAGAGGTAGACGATGGCTGTCGGCCGTTGGATCTGAGATCCAATGGCTGACGGTTGGGCGCGAATGAGAGGATGGGATTGAATCGGGGACGGAGCGATCGGAGGGGTGTGAAGTCGCCACGTGGTGCGCTCCGGGTGAGGCGCAAGCGAGCGGCTGAGATGATAAATAGACATCGATCAGAGGGCTGAGGAGCGTCCAAGGAAGTAGCGGCCAAGATCGAAGGTTAAACAGCGGGATCGAGTGGCTCACAACATGCCACGTGGCGTAAGGAGGGATGGGCGCGGACGGACGGTGCAGATTGAAGGCGGGGAAGATCTGATGGCTAGAAGATTAGGAAGGCGTGGAAAAAGAGCCACCGTTGGATCAAGATGAAGATCCAACGGTCCACAAATGCGGGTGGAAAGGACAAAGGAAGCGGGCCACGTGGCGCCCCCAGAATGGGCCACGTGGCCCAATCAGATTTATTCGAGGGAATTTTTGATTTTTGGGGGTTAAAAAGGCCGAATTTGAGAAAACGCAAAAAATGAAAGTTGTAGATCTTGATGAGATCTACAAGTTTCATGTTGGCCAAAATTGGAGATGAAATCAAACAAAGGCCCGAAATAATTTTGAGGGTATTTTTAGGTCTAAAAATACCACGGATTTTTTTTATTTTGCCATTTTTTGTGGTTTTTAAATTATTTGAGACTCTGATAATTACAGGACATTAACTGGGTTTTATTGACACTCAGCTTAAGCAAGTAGGTTAATAATGAGAAATTATGATGATGAAATCGGGTTTCATCACCTAACAACCCTAATTCACACCTACCCTTTGATCATCACCTAACTCCTTCTGATCATTCTATACAACTCTCCAAAGATCACACATTCAAACCTAGCTCCTTCCAGGTCCATTTTCAACTAACCAACACCCCAACTTCCAAGTCTTGTAGAGAGATACTCGAGTGAGAGACGGCGGAGATCTTCCTCTCGCATCGAAGAGGGATGATCGAAGAGGAGTCAAAGGTGACTCGTCCACCTTGAATCACCTCTATTTGGCTAATGTAGAGCTACGAACTTCACCAATTCATTAGTGAAGACCAGAAGGTTCAGATAACCTTCATGCCCCATGTGACTTCCGTCATCTATTTCTTGTGTTTTAATCACTTTTTAGTGTAGTTAATCACCCATCTTAGTACCGTATACTCCTTGTTTAGTTAGAAACAAAGGAACCTTTAAATCTTCTCCATTTCCAATTGAATATTGAGATCTTATTGCAAGTTTCAAAACTGGTTTACCTGTGGCATACTTTTCTCGAATTCAGACCGATTCAACCAAGAATCGAGTTTTGATTGTATTTGCAGGTGGGATACGATCGAAGGATAAAGAGGTGCACCTTATTTGCGCATCATATGTTGCACAATCGAAGCTCCATGGAGCTTTAACGACGTAGAAGCATGGTTGAACATTGGCGAATCAAGTTTGTCTCTTTACACCCATCTTCACTTCTAATTTTTCTTAAGGAGATCTCGAGAGGGATTGGCGATCCCTCTTTGGCCCTGCTTCACTCCAGAACTGTCGATTCGAGGCCCAATTCGAAGAAGATTAGTCGCGGTTCTTCATTTGGGGAAGAACAATACCCAAATCCTCAAGTTGCTACAACCTCTTGCCACGTTTCACAAACCAACGACCCGGATCAGAGCTTCTCATTAGCCGCCTGATGATGAAGGGGTAGAACAATTGCATACTAAACCCAACCAACTTCCAGAATACAGTCGAAGTAGAGGAATTCCGAGCTTGCAATTAGGTCCCCATGAAGGGACCTAACTGTAAGGGAACTTATTTTGTTCACATTTTAGTCCCTGATTAGGGACTGGTTTGTAGATACTTTATTTCTTTGGTTTGCAGTTATACCCCTATACATTTGATGAACTTTGTACACTCATTGGACCTTATTTTATGTTGATTTTTCTATAGTAGTTAGCTAACTACCCTAACAATACTTTGAGATGATTTCCAAGATTTGCATCACTTATTTTCATTATTTGGATTTGTTAAAGTTTGTCTCCATTTTGAGTTTTGTTTGAGTTTTCTCTTTGAGCCCGTTGCTCGAGTTTTTTGTGGATGTACTATATAGTATCACTATACATATATCTACCATGTTATACTATATTGTAGATCTCCTTTGTTTAAAAAATGTACCTTTTGAAAATTAAATAAAAATTGGAAATTAAAAATCAAATAAACTTCAAAATTTAAACCAATAAAAAAAGTTTTGCTTTTCTTAGAAATTAAAAATAGCAAAAATAGTCTCTTTTCTCAAAAATCTGAGTATTGTTATTCTACTTCCTAGAGTTCGACCTATGGACAATTAATTTATTAATAATTAATTTATATAAAAATAGGAGAGAGAATCACTTAAATTCATTTCTCTTCTCTCTCTTTTATTTTTATTGATTTTTGTTTGATCAACTAGAGTTTTGTTGTAAGCGGTTTTCTCTACACCGACATAATTTTTACTGCTCACAAAACCTTTGTCATCAAAATGGCACCGTTGATGGGGAATTGTTAGCCATACTTTGGATCTTTATCATATTTTTGTGATTTTTATTTCTTCTTGTTTACTTGGTTTTTCTCGATTTTATTTTGATTCTTTTTATGGGTTTTCTCAAGTTTTAGTGATTTTCTTTATTCTTATTCGATCTTCTCGATTTTTATGGTTTTCTTGATTTTTGGTTGTGTTTATTAATTATTTTGACAGGTATTGTAGAACTAGCTGATTTCTTAGGGAATCGAATCGGCCAGGAGAGCAGATATCAGCTTCTTCTATATGAGCCGATTGGAGAGGTAGAGAGATAAGCAACCACAACATTTACCTTCATTTTTTTTTGTTTTTGTGAGAGGGGAAGAGGCACTTTCCTATTTTTAATTTTGTAGAAAGGTCCACTAAGGACATCCTGACTTGTATACTGGACTTCAAACATCTTTTTTGGGGTCTTTTTTGCTAGGCGCTGGTGCACCTGGGGGAGTTCATCGTGAGTTTTGATCTTTACCATTTTTTCTTTGTTTGACATGTTTTCGTGAAGCCTAGGGATGTATGCATGATTGACTAGATGAGTAAAGTAAATCTTACTATCTTAATCCATACTTAGGCGTAAATAACCAATTTTTGAAAATTAACATGTTCTTGCACTAGAGCTGCTGATTTAGGATTCGACTTTTCGGCTTTTTCGTGCATTAGACTATATTTACAATTTTTGCGCGGATCATTTGCATGTAGACTGCAAGTGCAAAGTATGTTTTCTATCTCTACATGCATCATCATTTTCACCGCATTCTAAGATTCTCCCTCTATGAGACATATTTTTGAATATTTTTAAAAAGCACCAACATCTCTTTAAATATTTTTGAAAATTTCCAAAAAGTGAAAACCCTCAAAAATAAAAAATACATATTTTTCTCTTTTAAAAAACTCGACAAAAATAAAAAAATACCTGGATTAAATTTGTATTGGGAGAGTAAACCCCTCATTGTATTCATGTACAAATCCAAATAGGGTGGGTGAGGATGTAGCTTTAAAGATTAGAGCCAAAAATCCTTGGACTTGTGCCTCAAGTACCCTTGTATCACTTTTCGGTGCATGGTTGCAACTGTAAGAACTTGCCTTAAACCAAAGAGAGTCATTTTGGTGTACTCATTCCTCACAGTCAACTTTGGGCTTGATACAACCCGATAGCTTGGAAAAATGGTACCACTGTTTGGGGGGTTGTGAGCGTGTACACTGGGCGACAGGGCGGCATGCTCTTTGAGTTTGCTTAATACAAATGATTTATCACCAAAATAAATTTGAAAAAAATAAAATAATGAACTCTTACGGTCTCCACCATGTGTAATTAGTGAATCTGGGGTTTGTATGTCTTTGTATGTGAGATGTGCGTTATTCTGCATCTTATACGCCTTCACACACGTGTTCTTGATTTGACATTGTATTCTCTCCTGTACTTCCTTTTGACATCAAATATGATGACTAGATGGATTTTCCGTTTAGACTCTGTGAAGTTTCGATGTTCCACCATCCATCATATGTCTTCACAAACTCGAGATGACCCTCTTCTTGAGTTGGTCCCATCTACTTACGAGGTGAGTTAGACCCAGACTCCCTCGCCTCCCAGCCCTTTAGTTCGTCTATTTCTCATGTTTTTCACAGAGTTCTTATGAGATTTGTTCATTCTTAGAGGACTCAAAGATCATGGCTAGAGGGAAGGGATTAGTTGAGGATAGAGCTATTAAGGAGAGACCGACTGATGGGAGACGGACATATGGGAGACCTGATCCAACTTTGGATATTACTGAGGGGATTCTAGACACAATGCAGCAGATGAGCTTATAGATCAAAGATCGATGTAGAGTCCATGATGATCTTAGAGCTGAGATAACTAAGTAGAGAGCAGGGTCCATGAATCTACCACCACCTGCCATGGTCCCCATTTACGAGATGAGTATGACCCGAGAGATGAGATGCTATACCATCGAATTCGGTTACCACTGAATCAAGGGTCATACGAGTTGAGATCGTCCTTTATTTAGCTTCTTCCCAAGTATTATGGGAACACTTCAGAGGAACCATTTAACTTTCTACAGTAGTTTGAGATGATTTTTGGTACGACTTGCTATCCAAGAGTTGCGTAAGAGGATGTACGCCTCACAACCTTCCCCTTTGCCTTAGCAGATAAGGCGCTTTACTGGTAGAGTTACTTAGGGAGGGAGATTTCTACATGAGACGATCTGAAGTATACATTCTAGCGTAAATATTTTCCTCTGGGACAGACAGACATGATGAGGAGTCAGATATGCAATTTTGCATAGTTACCATGAGTTGTTCCATGAGGCATGGAATAGATTCAAGGATTTGACAAAGAGATGCCCTTATCACGAGATTCCTTTGAAGGTGCTTGTTCAGAATTATTTTGGAGGACTCCAGCCAGAATCCAGGTCCTAGTGAGCTCAACATGTGGCAACATTTATCAGAATAGGGATGTTAAGTCAGTTTATTTCATCTTTTATGGGACGGCAGAGAATTCACGTGTTGTTTATTCCACTCAGGCATTCTAGATGGGCCAACAACCACCGCACCACCAAGAGCATCAAAAGGTGGCACATATTTCAGAGTCCGATTCATGATCTGGCATGGGATTTATTAGTGAGAAGTTGAAATTAGTCGATGTGATTTAAAATCACGTTCAGGAGTTACAATCATTGTGAGAGTTAGAGAAGCTCTCATCACTTCCTCAATAGTTGAGCAATCTGACAAAGAAGGTGATCGAGCTGCAGCTTCAGTACCAGTAGTTCCATCCTTCTTCTAGTTCTCAGCCTGTAGACAGATCTTTACCCGCTCCTTCCACCTGTCAAATACAATGTGTTCAAAGCGAGCCGATACAACACACTGAGACTCCACAGATTGATTGGCATCCAGATCCATCCAATGCTGATCCGAGTCAGATCACTATACCTGCAGATGTTAATGCTAATTCTCATGCTATTCTTGAGGGTCAACATGATTAGGTATGCTCCCGTTCAACCTTCACTACACTCCACTCCTTAGAGCGTGCACCACCACCAATAGTAGTATGGTCATCCAAAGCATGGACGTCCACATTTCAAACACCGCCATCCTTACATACAATAACAGTCTCACCAACACGCATATCAGAGACCACATTCACATTAGTATCCTGCTACACATTCACAACAATATCAATACCGACAACAACAATCTTCCTTTACTCCACAAAGATCTTCTTAGCCTTACACACCACAACAACACACTCCTAGGCATGAGAAAGTAGACAATCAGGGATAAACCACAACCACAGATAACCACAGATAAACCAACAACCAAACTAAAGCATAGTGAATGCCTAGCTTCTTATCTCCATCTAGGCCATACAGATGTAGCTCCCTGACCGGGCATTGACGCAGAACGCCTTCCAAGAAATACTCAACAATCTGAGGAGAGAAAGAGAAAATTGAGGAGGGGGATTTGAGGAAGACAAAGAAGATGAAGCTGGTGGATTGCTGGCAAATGAGCAAAGAGAGAGAGGCCTAAGCCTACTCTCAAAGAGACTTACAACCTCGGAGCTGGACAAATGACCGAATGGATCCAAATACAAGCGTCCACACACATTTTGAGTTGAATCATAAACTCTTGGCTCTTCTTCCTACCTTTCACGGGAACGCCAACAAAGAACCATACATCCATATGCAACAATTTGGGCTCATCTGCGGAACAATACACTACCCTAACATACTGTTAGCCATATTCACGATTATAACATTCCCATTCAACCTTCTGGATAAGGTACTTCACTGGATCAATGATTTGGGGAAGGTCATCACGAACTGGGAGGGTCATTTCGTTGTAGGCGGGAATTCAGAATCGGTCAAGAAATAACCACAGGAGATATAGTCAATTTTAATCACATTGTTTTATGTTTATTTTACTTGAGCAAGTCCTAAGGTCGAACTGAAGGGGGCAAAGGAACAACCTAGAAATTTGTCTATAAAAGTTCATGCACGATTTTCGAGATGGTATGTTTTTGTTATTTTTAATGAAATTTTGGGATGCAAAGTGCAAATTAGGTCAATTTTAGGGACTAAAAAGTGAATAGCAATCGAACGATGTCCGAAAAATATGAAACCTAGCCTAGATGTTAATTATGATGAAATGAATGCACTGTCATTTTTTTAATAATTTGATGTAAGATAAATATTTTATGAATTTATGAATGCGAACATAGTGAATTTCAATTATAATAAATACTAAAGCTATTTTTTCAAGGGATAAAATTATTCAAGAGCTATCTCTAGGTGATTGATCTCAGAAAAATCCTAAACCTTAAAAATATGAGATTTAATATCTATTAGAAATTAAAGATTGAAATATGCAAAATGCAAAACAAATGCAAATGCAATTCTTTTTGGGCACGATGTTAAACTCAATTAATTATCTTATCCACAAATTGTTGGTAATTTTTCAAAGCAATGGTTAATTATTTATGAGTTTTAAGGCACAAGATTGGAAAAATATGTAAATTTTCACAAGGAAAATTATTTTTAATTCACCACAGCCCACAAAAATTCAAGCATATGCCATATTCTAGAAAATTAGTTGAAGAACAAAGTACTATTTTTAAAAAAGTAAAATGATGAAATAAAGTGGTTCAAAGTAGAGGGGGAACACAGTGGTACCACTGCAAAATTACAATAATTAAATAAATATAAAATTGTAGTGGAAGAACTAAAATGTAATACCAAGACTGATGAGGGATTGAGCGCAAAATTCCCTAGAGGCACGTGCAGAACACATTCCTCAGGATAGCTGGATGTATCTATGAATAGGGGGAACTTCGGGAGGGCTTCTGCAATTTTCCCAACTGGTCATGTGCGATGTACGTGACCTCTGGGTTGTGGTTGGTTTTGGAATATCAGAAATCGTCAGGGGCTAGGGTGCAATCTTCCACCCCGCACGTGCCAACCATGTGAGCGGGGGTGGCTTGCTGATGTTTCCTCCTCACATGTCGCGCACGTGGGAACCTCGGGTCAAGGAGCCTGGTATTGGCTGGCGGAGGTGAGGACCGTTGGCGACACGTCGAGGCGGAGGATGAAGGTCCGATGATTGGAGACATTGCAGCTTTGATGGTGGATTTTATCCTCATAGAGGCACCGACGATGGCAACGGTGGCATTGCGAAGGCGGTGGAGGCAGTAGAGCATGGTCAAGGGAGCTCCTTGCTCTAGGAGAGGTCGATGAAGAACAACGGGGAAGCAGAGCAGCATTGAGAAGAGCTCCTGGAGATGGTGATGCTAGTCACTTGCGGTTTCATCGTTGAACCCGGAGGTGGTGATAGCGCTCGCTCTTGCTGGAGTTGGGGATGATGAAGTGGAGGTAGAGGGGATATGGGTGAAGTGTTGTCGGAGAAGAGCAGCCGGTGAAGTGTATGCCTGGTGGGTCGAAACAGAGGTAGGTGAAAGGCGACAGTGTTTGGCAGAAGTCGAGGTTGGCTCGATGGTGTTAGAGCTGGAGCAAGGAAGCAGCATGCCCGGAGGCCCCAATGCGACGAGCTCCTTGGAGCTCGGATCTCACCGAGGGAGAAAAGGGACACAGGCTGCCACCACCGAAGTCCCTTATTCAAGCGTGCAATCGGCGGATAAGTTTGAAGCAAGGGACGGTCCGGTGTTAAATAAGAATGGAGATCATGCGAAAGAGGAAGGCGGCGGATGGATTGAAGAAGGTGACAGGAAGGGGATCGTGAATTTACGATTGGCTGATTGGAATTGGATGGGAATGCAAGGGATTGAGCGGACGAGGATCACGAAGAGGAGATCGGAGGCAGAATCTGCGATCTTGACGAGATTCACGGGAAGGTGTCAGACCTAAGAAGGAAGGAGGAGATCGGGAGCAAGATGGCGGCCACGAGATTCGTGGAGGCATGGCACTGGCCAGAAGAGGAAGGCGGTGGCGATTTTGGAGGCAGCAACACGTCCTGAAAGGGGAAGGGGGAAGAAGAAGGCATGTATAGGGTGCGTGCGCAGGAGGCACGTGCTTTGCACTTGTGGCTTTTTTATTTCAATTTTTAAAATTTTTAATTTTATTTTTATAAAAACGAATATAGAAAGGACTCAAAAAATGGATGACGTGTGGCGTCTCCAAGAGGTGCCACGTGTCAGCCCCACGAAAATCGAAAAAATACAATGATAAATACATAAAAAGGTAAATAACCTCGAATCTAAAAATTTTCTTCACAAAAGTTTCTCATTTCGAAGAGATCTACACTTTCATGAAGAGATCGAAATCAAAATCGATGATTTGTGCAAAGTGGTCTTTTTGGGGTATCCCATGTACATAGAATACCTTGATTTTTGGGGGTTTATATTTTTTGTCATTTTTAAACCAGAAAAAATATGATAAAATCAAAGATAAATATTTACACATTATTCTAATTTTTTGGATTTTATTAAGAAAAAGAAGAAATAAAATAAAACACAAAAAAGATATTTTTTGTACAAACTGTTAGCAAGGACTTGGACTCAATTAGTTTCTTTGATTTCAAGCTCAGTTTGGATTTGCATTTTTGTGCATTTTAATAAAACTTTTATCAAATAAAATAAGTGAAAAATAAATAAAATAAAATGAGTCAATTATGTACATAGAATAATAGGTCAAAATTAGGTAAAATACAAAATTTACAAAAGAGGTCCAAAACCCAACATTCACATATGAGCTCCGATTCACTTGACTTAGTCTTGTTTTGAAGATATTTGAATGTACATTAGTTCAAAAGTTAGTAGGATCAAATCAGACAATGGATGAAGAAGATATCAAGATTTTAGTCCGAGAATCCTCGGACTAGGGTTTGGGTTTTTGGTCCACTTATTTAGGGTAGCGATTTTTTTGTATTTTTCATGTATTCTTGTTAGTAATATGTACACAATGGAGTGGTATCAAGTCATTTGGAATTAGCATGAATTAGTTAAAAATCAGGGAAGTTAGGCTATTTTACATGTCAATGGGCTGATATTTTTGGCTTCTTATTTTGTGCAATAATGAGTGATAAAATGCAATTCTTATCAATACATGCATGAATGGTAATTATGCAAAATAAATGAAGAAATGCCAATGAGTTTTAGGTATTTGAGATTAATTCATGACTTTTAGAGTGATGAATCTGAGATTCATCACAAGTGCACAACAACCATCTGATTTAGTGCTAGAGAACCATCAGATCTGAGGGCGGGACTTAATCTCCTCCCTCCATCATCTAAGAATCATTGGGTGCGAAGGAAGCGCCATATGTTTAAGTGAAACCATCTGAGACATCTGCCAGCATGCGTTGGGGTATTTAACACACTTTTCCATCTGCCTTTGTGTATATAAAATTTAGTTTATAAACTTTCATCTGCAATTGTAAAACTTTTGTAATATTTACCCTAAGAAAGTGAAAATAATGATGAATGGTCAGAAGAAGTTATAATCACAATGATTCCCAATACTCTCTATGCGTTATGCAAAATATAATTTAAGTGTTGCACTAGATGTATGCAAGTCGATGAAAACCCACCTAAACATGATATTATTAACGAGGAAGAAATTGATTTAAATTTGGATAAGTAGTGTGTTTAAGAGTGCATAATTAGTGAATCTTCCGATGATGTAATGATTCTTTTTTTCAAGTGTGATATAAATTATGAAAGGCACAAACACATTTGAATCACACTACAATGTGCCTATCCTAAATTTTGCTACTCAAGTCGAGAGAAACTATCGACATAACCATAATCAAAAGAATAAGAATGTCTGAGTCTCTGACACATGTGTGAGATCTCAAACAAGATCCTCTATAAATATGCGATACCTAAATTATTACAATACAATAGTTACAATAAATAATAAAAAATTAAATGAAATCTCTCTCACAAATAAATTCAATATCCTTGTCCTTTCAGTTGTCGGCTCCCATGATACGTCGACCTCTATTGTACTCCAAGTCCGTCGAACCCTTGCACAAAAAGGTAGATTTTAGGTAAGAGAGATGTTTACACAATATAAACAAAAATTCAAAGGAAATAAATAAATAACAACAAAAAATTAAATAATTCAAGATGGCTTGAGGGTCATATTACCCAGTGTTTGGAAAACCAAACTCTAAGTTTTACAAAATGAACCTAAGTTGTTTGCCTCTCCGACAATGGTGCCATCTGATAAATCTGGATTCTACCTATGTTAATAATGTCAAATAACATTGTAATCAAGAAATCGGGATCAATAAAAAATTAACGACGTGAGCAAATAATTCAATCAATCAAAAAATGTGTGATTCAATGTATTTTTAACCTGGGCAAGCTCCAAGATCGACCCAAGGAGGCAAAGGAATGAATTAGGGTTCAATTTATCAAACTTAATGTACAATTTTCAAAGTGGGATTTTTTGGTATTTTATATGAGAAAGAATGCAAATGTCAAGTGCGAATGAATTAAGTTCTTAAGCAAAACAATCAACTTAGTCCAATTAATTTTTAATTAAAAATCGGATCAAATTAGGTGAGTCGTAATTTTCCTGAAAAGGTAATTCAATGATGCATACATAAAGTATTTTTGTGGATTTTTTAGAGTTAAAATGCAATAATGAAAAGTGAACTATTTTAAGGGAGTTTGCAATTATGTGAACAAACAGAATGAAAAATTAATGAAACTTAGAAAGAATGTCTAATATGATGAAATGATATTACACTATTTTTTTTAATTTTCTGATAATATATTTTTTAAATTTTATATCGAAACAAAGTGAAACTTAAGGATTAATTCCTAATAAATCCACACCAACAAATTATCTAGAACAAAAATTAACTCAAATAGAAATTTTAATGAGTAGAACAAAAGAATTGAATTGGAGGAGAAATATTATGTGTGGATCAAATTAAAAATTGATTACGAAATTCACTCAACAAATTATTCCAAGAACAAAACACCTCTATTTCGATGAAATTTTAGTAGAAGTCAGAGCACAAAAAACATCCAATATATGATTTTGGATCAAGTTATAATTGCAAGCAAATTTTAGAGTGTGAATGGGTAAAATTCCACTGATTTCAATCTCTGAATTTTAGTAAATCAATAAAGAGTCACAAAATTATAAATCAAATAAATTCATATAGAGAATTTAATGGCAAACAACATGTTATGTTTGTTTTGGAAAAAATATAGAATTTAATATCCAAAATAAAACATAAATAGAGGTGTCTATTTGCAAATAAAAATTCAAGTTTGGTCTCTTACCATGTGCCAAATGGCACTTGTGGAATTTAGAAAACTTGAGGAGTGCCTCTTGTGATTTCTCCAAAATGAATGTGCCCCTCACTTGAGGGCATTGGAAAGAAAGGGGTCTTCTTATTCTTCTTCTCTTTTTTGGCGATGGTCCCAAAGGGGAGGACACACACTTGGAGGTCGACGGCGTTGAGGTGTGGTTAGTGATTGCTTCTCCGAGCATGAGGGTGAAGGTACAATTGTTGCTCTGCACTATGGAGGTCGTTAGCGGGTCCGAGAGGTGGCGCACGACCATGCATGGAGGGAGAGGTGATTGTGCTCCGTGCGGTGGAGGCAATTGGCGGCGTGCGGTGTGCTGTGTTGGTGTATGGCTAAAGGTTATTCTGTTTTTGCTGGTGTTGCGAGGAAGAGGATGGTGGCATGAGGAAGTGAGGTCAGCGGTGTGTTGTCGCACGTGGGGAAGATGGCGAGGATTCTACTATAGGTTTGGTGCAACAAAGTGGAGCGCGACCACACACAGTTGTACACAGGTGGAGGGAGAGCCTTTGTGTGTGTGAGCAGCAACAGTTACGACTGTTGTTATGCATGTGTGCCTATAGGAGGAGTGTATAGGGAGGAAGGAAGATGAAGTGAAAGAGAAGGATAAGAAGAAAAGGGGGGAGGAAGAAGAGAAAGATGTAGGAGATTACATTCTATGAGTGATGGATAAAAGACCTGGAGTTGAAAGTTGGGATGGAACTCTGTAATCTTCACTCAACATCACGAACTAGACAGATTTTAAGAAGTCGCTCGAAGGTGATAGCAATGGCAGGGCATCACGCCAGATCATATCGAAGGACTGGAGGTTCTCGCTCGAGGAGAGTGACTTTCTCTGACACCGGAAGTCTTCTCTGAGCTCGCTTTGTATCCTCTCAATAAGGGTGGATAGATAGCAAGTGGGAGGAGAAGAGGATTAAGAAAGAAGACGTGGAAGAGGACTAAGAAAGTATGCTACTAAAATAAAATAAAGAGAAAATAAAAACAAATAGAAAATTGCAAAAGTATCAACATGGAAAATGTAGATCTAGATCTACATTTCTGTGTAGACCCTGAAATCAAAATCGAACAATATGTACAAGAAAAAGAAAAAGAAATATTTTTTAGATTACAATTAAATAATTAAAATATAAATTTACAAATATTATTTTTTTGCTTTTTCAGTAAAAATATACTTAAAAATAAAATAATAAAATAAAATATTAGAAATAAAGTAAAATACAAATATAATTTTTCTGTATTTTTAATAAAGAAGAAAAAATATAAGAAAAAAGGAGGAAAGATTAATGTGTACACTATATACCAAGTCACTTTGCATTATTTTCAACGGTAAAATAATTTATTTTAATCTTGTATTATGTAATTTATATAATATACAATAAAGAAATTTATAGAAAACAAAGAAATCAAAATAAGTTATTTGTACATAAAATATCAGTGTCAAGTTAGTACATATATAAAGTATACAACTAGGTCCCAAAACCGACATTTTGCAAACAAGCTCCAATTTTAATGAAATCACTTTTATTAGATTGATAATTTTCTAACTTGAACTTTAAAGTGAGATTGGTCAATTTAGATTTCATACGGAGTGGGAATTTAGCCGAGAAGTTGAACTTTATGGCTTTTTCGATTCAAGACCTATAAGTATTTATTCAAGATGGGAATTCTTTAGTATTTTGTATTTTTATATACATTTTTATGTATAAGTTGGAAAAATAATTAAGTCAAATGGAGTAGGTATGAATTTATTACAAATTAGGGAAAATAAGCTTTTTTACATGTGAATATATATACACATTTTCAGCTCTTTTTTTGTGGTTTTTGTTCTGAAATATTTCATGGACTTATTTACAAAATAAATATACATTATTTGTACAATTTATTGAGAGTATTGTTTTTTATTTATAGGGACAACTATTTGATGTTTATTCAGGGAATTTAGCTAAGAGAAATATAAGATGATGAACCATGGATTCATCTCCCATCTTGGACTCAAAATGGATAAGTTCATTACATGTGGTATCTGAGAAATCATGTATCACTATGCAACAAATGACAAAGGAGAGGAGATTCTAACCAGAGTACCAACTTCTTGACGTATCTACGTGGATTACAGATGCCTAAACCTAGCCACCAAGAACTATCACCACCCTTAGCACTTCATTGATCAAATAGTCAAAAGACTTGCTACAAAGGAATACTTCTATTTTGTGTATGGGTGTTCTGCATACTTCCAAGTTGCTATAACCCCTGAAACCAAGATAAAATCACCTTTACCTATCCATTTAGGACATACGCTTTCAGATGCATGTCGTTCGGATTATGTAACGCCCCTGCTACATTTCAGAGATGTATGCCAGTTGTATTAGTTGACATGGTGGGCAGTTTTCTTGATGTATTCATGGATGACTTTCAATTTATGGTGATACCTTTGATCAATGTCTGACTTATTTAGATGGAATGCTTCAATGATGTTTCAAGGTGAATTTGGTGCTCTCTTGGTAGAAGAATCACTTTATGGTGACTGAGGTAATTGTGTTGGGTCACATCATCTCTAAGAGAGGCATGGAGGTCGACTCGGACAAGGTGGAAGTTATTTCAAAACTTGAGACACCTACCACAATGAAGCAAGTCAGGTTGTTTTTAGGGCGTGTCAGTTTTTACCGAAGGTCCATCAAAGATTTCAGAAAGATTACCTGACCGTTAACAAAGGTTCTAGGAAAAGACACTGATTTTATTGTAGATGATAGAGTGCTCTCTGCCATAAATCAGCTGAAAGAAATAATCACACATGCTCATGTCCTATAGTCGTCGGATTGGTCTCTATCATTCGAGACCATGACTGATGCTTCTGATTATTACATTTTGTCTATGTTGGGACATGGATGGACATTTACGATTCACTATGTTAATATAACTATAAATGAAGCATAAAGGAATTACACAGTTACAAAAAAAGAGATGCTAGTAGTTGTATTTGTGCTGGAGAAATTCTGGTCCCATTTGCTCGGATCAAGAGTGATCGTCTACACTAATCATTCTGCCATACAGTACTTATAGAGCAAAAAGGATGCAAAGTCATGCTTATTTGTTGGATCCTTATACTCCAAGAGTTTGACCTAGAAATATGAGATAAACTTGGAGTCAAGATTATTATAGCAGATCACCTTTCCAGAATTATTGAGATAGAGACTCCTGAGTAGGACATCATTCTGATCACCGAAACCTTCTCATATGAAGATATATTGTTAGTCACCTAGTTCCCTTGGTACGTCAATATCATGAACTATCTTGTCTCCAAGGAATTTCCATAAAATTGATCGAAGCAGAGTGGTCAAGTTCATGTCTGACATACATTTTAACCATTGGGATGGTCCATACTTGTTTCTTGAAGGTGCATATTATATTTAGCGAATATGCATTCCTGAGGAAGAGTATACAAGTGTCCTGAACAATAGTCACAGGTTAGAATCTGGTGGACACCATTATGGAAATTGGTCAGCGATTAAAGTGCTTCAATATGACATATAGTGGCCAACTCTTCTTAGAGGTGCTACAAAATATGTCAAAGGTTGCACTGTCTGCTAGAATATTTGTGGTACCATCAGATCCCGAGATACCATGCTTATCAAGTATATCCAGATATCAGATGTCTTTAATGCATGGGGTATCGACTTCATGGGCTTCCTTCCTAACAGTCAGGGTTTTGAATACATCTTGCTTGTTATCGATTATGTCAGCCGATGGGTGGAGGCGATCCTCGCTCCAGTCGCCGGCAGTCACACTGTTTGTCGATTCCTTAAAGATAACATCATCTCGCAATTTAGGATCCCCAAAATACTGATATCATATGGGGGAAGCCATTTTATCAATAGAGAAGTCAAGAAGCTGACCAAGGAGTACAACATAAAATGCCATGTCACATCTCCTTACCACTCGCAAACTAATGGCTTGGTCAAGTGTTCAAATAAAGAGATCAAAATAGTCTTGTAAAAACTTGTGTGTCTTGATTATAAGAATTAGTCACAACTGCTCGACTTGGTCCTTTGGCTTATCGAACAGTGTGCAAATCCCTTTCAGGCATGTCTCCCTATTGCCTAGTATATGGAAAGCCATGTCATTTGCTCGTCGAGCTAATTCATAAATCATTATGGGAAGTCAGTGTATGTAATATGGATAGAGAGAAAGCTGGCATGAATAGAAAGATTGACCTGAATCGATTATTAGAATTCTGAGAGTCTTCATACAACAACAACCTCATGATAAAAAAAAGGTCAAGCAATGACATGACAAACATATCAGAAGAAAGACCTTTCATCCAAATTTGAAGGTGTGGTTGTTTGACGCAAAGTTAAAACTCTTTCCAGGGAAGCTGAAGATTGAATAGTCGAGCCTTTCATCATGAGAATTGTGTGTGTCAGCGATAGCATCGTAATATCAGGCTTGTCATTTGACGTGCAACCTTTTGTAGTCAACAGACATTTGTTTAAACTATACCTTGATCATGACACTTTCATTTCCATTATCGATTCAATTACTATGATATATCAAAAAGAGACCCCCGATGCCGAAGAATCATACAACTAGAAACCCAAAAAATATCATCTCTTTTTCTTCCTTTCTTCCCTTCTTCTTTTCATTTCTTTTTCTAGTTTTTCTTTCTTCCTTCTATTAACTCAACATTTTCATCACTGCTACACTTAGGATATGATTCATCCTAAGTATAGGGGGTGAGTGACTTGGGTATTCATTGTTTGATCCCTCTCCTATCTCTTAACATGTTGATAATCCTTTTCTACACATAGGCATCTTTACCCTAAGTACAAGGGGAGACAGGTCGAGCCAGTGAGTTCATACATTCTAACCCACAATCATCCTCGCATTGTGTACAGTATGTTATACTTAGGATTAGTTAATCCTAAGTTTAGAGGGGGAAATTAACGTCACATTCTTTGAGGTGTTGTAGTTTAGGCTTTTCTATACTCAACGTGAGTTTATGTCTTCCTCTTTTCTCTTTGATCACTATGAGGACATAGTTTGCGCTAAGTATAGGGGGGTCATATATACATTGTATATACTTTATGCGTAACTCGTACTTTCTTATTTTCAATAAAGCATGGCTAATACATTGGGTAAGGGTATATGCCAAATCAACTGTAAAAGAATGCCCTCATATAAAATCTCCACATACCATTAATACACTAATTCTTTTGCTTTTTCAAAAATCCCATAAAAATACAAAAATTTAAAAATACCTAAAATTTTGCAAAAAGATTTCAAAACCTATAAAAATATCGAAATATTTTCAAAAATCTTATAAAATGGACGAAATTTTTTTAAAAATCCCATAAAAGGTTCACAATTTGAAAATATCTTCATAAAAACATTTTCTATATTGCATAATCATTTTTTTTGAATTATGATGACAATTGAACAAGTTCAAATAAAATCTGAAGATTGGAGCTTAATATAGACCTTAATCCACTTAATTTCAAAGGAACCTATAAAGGACTGGAATTGGAGAAGCTTCATGTCACTTAGACTTAGTTCGTTAGGTTCTGTGAGACATTGTTCATGAGTCCATTCAATGTAACTAACTAGAACCTTTCATGCCATCCGCACGACTCTTGAGATAGTGACTTGACTTGAGACCTCACTCTTAACACTTAGCTCAACCTATAAGGATTGTTGAAATATCTTGGAGTCAAAGTCGGGATGATACTAGACTGCCTCGTCAAGGGTGTCTCATGAACCATTCTTGGGGATTGCCAAAAGTGGCACTTCAAACCTCTATTTATCTGGTAGCATGGACATATAATGATTGGAGACTGTGTTGAAATAATCTTCAAATGATGAAGGGTCTACTAGCACAATTTATCCAAGACCTCAAAACATGAGCAGAATAAAAGAACCTGTATCCGTTGGGGCAAAACAAGAATGCAGAGAAATGCCAAAAATAAAGAAATACCCAAATAAACCAACACCAAAAATTCCAAAATTTTTGAGCTTCCATGCATGCTTCTAGGTGGAGACTTGGTCACCCTGGTCGAGCTTCACAAGGAAATATGACTACACTGGTCAGTTTCTGCTTCTTTTTCCCTTTCTTCTAGCTTCTCCCTAAATCATTGTGCATTAGCACACACCTGAACTTATAAGGAAATATCCACCTATACGATGACGAGTTACCATGGGAGGAGACTCCTTGATAGTTCGAATATTCATCTGGGAAGAGCTAACACAATTCACACACATGGTACCTGTCATTTCAAGGTTATAAGAGTATAGGTTTGAAAGGATAGTTCTGACAAGGCTGTTGGATTGAACTGGATAGAGGATCATAGAACCTATAGGCTATTGAGTCACAAGTCCTAACCTGAACATGGTTTTGAGCACATTAATAATCCAAAAGTCTTAACTTGGCTCCAAACTTTGATTTTGTAAAGACAAGTTTGAAAATCAAAATCATTCTACCTTCTTTATTTTCCTTTTCTTTATTCTTCTCCTTCTACATCATGTATTCTCCTAGTATGTATTTGTTAGGGACTAATAAAGGTAAGTATAGGTGGTCATGAATACCCATTCATTCATACCTATTCCTTTATTTTATATTTAAATCCCTAGATAAATGCATGTAAATACATCTAACTAGTACAATTTAACATATTGATTTCTACCTATAAATAGTACATAAAAACCTATTTTTAAATATAAAATAAATGAATATGAAAAGAAAATAAAAATAAAGGAAATAGTGTAAATAATGATTGATTGTAAACCCCGAGACTAAGTCAATATTGACTTGGTCGACTAGGAATAAAGTTGGGGGAAATAAGGGCTAATAAAGCCAGACAAAATAACATCGACATCTAGAAACCCTAGGTGCCTAATACACTACATGTGTAGCCAAACTTACACCAATTTTATACACATTCTAACACACTTCAAATAAATATATTTTCAACATAAAATATGTACACAAAAATACATAGAAAATATCAAAAAATAATTACATATAAAAATAATGAACAAGATGATTGGGACACACAGATGAAAAAACCACAAAAAAAAACTCCACAGACCCAAATCTTCTCCATATGAACTCAAAATTGACCAAACTCACCTTTATTGTACGCAAAATTGTAGTATCTACTTAGTGAGAGTGGTTTCATTAAAAAAGGAGTAAAGGTATAAAAGTTGGCATTTTGGGTCCCATTGTACTGAATACTTATATATTTTAACAATTTTATTTATTCTTTATGTTTTTACTCTTTTTATATTTTTATATACTTGTAGATATTATTTAAAACAAATTAAAAACACAAACATAAAATAAAGTCATTAAAAAGGCATAGAATAAGATATATATGTATAGTATACATATAAGATATATACATATATTTATGTAAGTATACAAATAAAATTATAAAATTGATATAAAATTATGCAAATATGTGTTTAAATATATTATAAATATATAAAATATGAATACCTAGTAATAATAATCAAAATATAAAATAAAAATAAAATATATACATGTACGTATTTATACCTATAAATACACTTGTAAAAATTAACCTATAATAAATAAGT
Source organism: Ottelia alismoides (assembly GCA_037367405.1). Lineage (NCBI taxonomy): Eukaryota > Viridiplantae > Streptophyta > Magnoliopsida > Alismatales > Hydrocharitaceae > Ottelia > Ottelia alismoides. Next base: position 28,592 of record JAZKJV010008263.1, read on the forward strand.
CTATAAAAATTAATAAAAATCACCTAAAATAGTACATATAATAAGAAAAAACTTTCATATTTTTCTAAATATTCAGTAGAACCGGTTTCTATTTTATTTTCCTTTTCTTTCTATCTTTACTTCTATTTTGTTTTCTTGTGTTTTATGTGGACCAATGAGGAGGAGGCGTTAATTGACCTAGGTCAACTCTTCGCGCCCCATTTGGAGCAATTCGTTCATTATTTTTCCTCATTTTTGGGAAATTTTCTTGCTACATATAGATCTCTTCTATCTTCAATTCCTTCTTGTGATTTCTTCACATACCTCTTATTCATCACGCACATCAAGGATTGGTGCAACCAACCATTGATTCAATTAAAAACCCTAGGTGAATATGGCTCCTCATTCAACCTTGTATAAAGTATCTCCTTCATCCAATTTTGAACTTCAATCCTTACAAACCAACTTTTCTCTCCAAAAATAATTCAGGAGCTTTTCCTTCGCACAAAGAAGTGGAGTCTCTTGATTGGTGGCACAGAGGAAGGGCAAAGGAAGCGATTCAACCATCGTCAGAGACCTTTCCTAGTGGTTCTGCTCCCAACCTTCCCAAACATGTGAGCTTCTTATTTCTTTGTTTTTTCAATTCCTAGGAGTAGAAATACTTAGCTAGGAAATTTATTTCACTTGATTTAGTCTATTTTAGCGTAAAATATGAGATCGTAGTTCGATGGATCTCCAAGATCTAGCCGTTGTTCCCACTATTCTAGATGATTGATCGGCCCGCTGACCACCTCTGCACCTTCATTTCATTCCCCTTTGTCATCTCAATCCATTCTCCACCCTTGATCTTGTATAGATCAGGTAGTTATGTTCTCATTCTCTGCCTCTCGTCGGAGCACATCTGCCTTGTCATTCCATGCCATATTTTTTTCATTTGTGGGTTGAGGAGCTCCCCCTCGATCCCTGGAGTTCCTTGTGTAGGGCTAGGCACTAAAGAATCCCATCTAGGGGATAAATCAACTTAGTTTGCAGCTTCAGGTACCTGTGACTTCTCCAACTTCCCAAACCTCCTCCGATGAGGTATGGATCTTTTTGAGGCATCCATCCACTGCTGAACATTCCTAGGATTGTTTAGAGAACATCTACAGCTCAACTGGCCATCAGAATCAAGCGGGAGGCTCGATCGAAGCTCGGCCAAGAGAGCCCTCTTCCCAATTTTTCCTGACCTTCGAATCAAGAACAAGCATCAGGAGGAGCAGTTGTCATCTTATCAAGCACCGATCGACCGTCATGTCAGAGGGTGAGATCTAATCTCCATCCTCCATCAGTGAATAATCATTGATCATCCAGCTCATGCCATGTGGATAAGACCAGCGTGTATACGGGGATATTTTGCAACCTAACCCCTCCATTTTTTATATTTAATGTTTATTTATAAACTTTCAAATGTAGTTATAAAGTTCCTATAATATTTACATTGAGTACCATGAGCTTGTTTGTATTTGCACTTTAGTCCATCCCACGTCACCTCACGTGTCTGTGCATATGAGGGGCATGAATTTTGCATGGACCCTCTTCGGTATTGTGTTATTATTTGGTCCTAAGAGTTTGAATATTAGTTGAAGTATTTCTTGATAACTCGCATGCTTGATCATGTTGGTTTGTTTATTTGCATTTATACCCCTGCTAGCATAGATTATATTATAAGTTGAAAATTTTCATATATGCCCCTAGACTTTGTTATAAGGTTATTAAATGTTTTGAAACTTCTCAAATATTGTAACTAGGTCCCTGTATAGTAGATTTAATTTTCTACTTATAATTTAATAATTAAAATAATCAATTTACATCTAAAAATTATAGGAAAATTATCTTAAGTGTCCATAATCGTATATTATCACATATATTTTTCACAATGAAATTAAAATTATTTTCCTATTTAAAAAACATAAACATTGCATTTTCTCATGTTTAACATCAAAACATCCATAAAAATTACAAAATGTATTGAAAATTTTCCAAAAAATGGTTTGTTTGTTCAGCTATATTTTATTTTGTAACCAAATGTTAAGAAAATTCATAAAATTTTAATACATGGAAAACCTTAAATTATAAAAAATCATTGAAAAATCCCAAAAAAGGTTTTAGGTTATGAATTTCTTTTGTATTATCTAGTATATAAGAAAATTGAAATCAGGATCAATCTGATTTGAAAGATATTTATAAAGCCCATTTCAAGTTTATGTATTTTCTATTTTCTTTATTTTAGGTATTCCCTTATTTATAAAAATCCATAAAAAAATCTCTGACATTATCTAAAAATCACCAAAAATAGAGAAAATTTTATCATCTCTTTTACATTACTCTTTTATATAGTATAGCTTTGTAATATATCCATATATATATTATATTTTACTTTAAAGTTAAAACTGAAAATTTTAAAAATTAAGAACATATAAAAATATAAATAAGTTAAACCCACAAAAACATTTAGGAATTAAAAATACAAAAAAAAATCCTAAGTTGTCTATTCATTTTCTTGCTCTACCTCGTATGCTTCTTTATGATTCGACCCCTACTATTTGTCACTACACAAATGTTTATAGGGTATAATAAATTTTTGCTCACTTCGTTATATTACCTGATCATTATTGCGGGTTATTTGTTGATTGATTCAGAGTTTGAACTGAGAGCCGAGAGAGGTGCTGATATAATGATTGTCGGATCCGAATTGTCATACAGTGCAGGCCCTCTAAGACCGAGCGTTAGGTACCTCAGTGATAAGATTCATCAAAAGATATTCTGATTTGTACACAAAAAGTAGTGTTAGTCCCCTCAATGATAAAAAATCCAAATCTGATGATAAGTTGATAAAAACTTGGTACTACTGGATTTGTTGGTTGAGATACTTATGAGCATGCTTACGAATAGTTATAAAGTTGGGTTGAATGCCATCTTTTGGCATTAACTCAATTTAGTTATGGAAACTACATGCTTCTTGCATTAAATGCATCTCGTAATATGAAATCGGGTCTTTATAAATTCAATTAATCTTAGTCTTATTTTATCAATTAAGTTCTATAAAATACAAATATACAATATCTTTAACGCAACAACGATAAGTTGTTGTGGAAATAAAGAGGAAAAATGGCTTGTAGTATTCATTCTTTTCAACCTCATTTTGTGGGTTGTTTCAAATTCATGAAAAATAAAAGAATGTTTGACATGTGAACTTGCTAAACTAATACAATGTTGATTATTGTGGACAGAGAAGAACCCTTACAATTATTAGTTCCTCGATTTTAAAGAAGCAATGTTAGAAGGATATTGGGAAAAAAGGATAAAAGCATGAACAATTATGTATATAAATTGCATGCAAAATTTTCAAATACCCATCATCCATCTAAATGAAATACCAACCCAATGCAATCCACTTACATCGAGCGAACCGTATTGTACACCATAAATGGTGAATGCCAATTGATGGAGGAAAATATGTTAGTGCTTAAATGTGCCAAATTTATTTGTTGTATGCAGTCGAAGAATTTTTTGTTAAGCATCATAGGTAAGCCACCTACTATAGAGGTTCTATGGTGAGGTAGAAGCCACCTCCAACATACGCGATTGTATTCTTATACTCAGGCCACTTATTGTGACTATGCATGTTTCCACACGTGTGCTTCCTCAAGCTAAAGAATTATGCCTTACTACCTCCTTGGAGTTAAGATAAGTGTAGAGTGTGTGTTCAAGTTAAATCATTATCAGCAAGAGTGGTGTGTGCGCTTTGAAATACTCTACTTAGTCTAGTCAAGATGACATGTGAACATAGTCTTGTGGACTCAAAGAATTAAGTCTCATTGTCCTCAAAAGTCTTAATTCCAATTCCTATAAAGTTCCTATGAAATTAAGTGGTTTAATGTCTAGACCTAGATCCAATCTTTAGATTTTACTTAGATGTGTTCGATTGTCAAAATCATTCAAAAAAATGCTTATGCAATGCGGAAAGTATTTTTGTAAACACATTGTGATTTTGAACTTTTTATGGAATGGAGTTTTGTAACATTTTCAAATTTTTAAGATTTTTGAAATTTTGTAATTTTTATGGGATTCTTAAAAATGGTTAGTAGATTAAATGGATTTCCATATTACAAGGGGTTTTATTTATACGAACAAAGGCTTTTATACAAGTTATACACACGTTTTTATGGAGAATTTGATATAGATATGTACATGTTTTATTTGAAGAATTTTGGCAAGGATATTATTTACATGATTTTCAAAATAATTTGAAAACATTTTGCAAACATTTATAAATCATATTGAAAACTTATTTTGCAAGTAATTTACAAAGAAATTTTAAAAAAATATTTTTACAAACCATTTTACAAACTTTTTGCATTTATAAAGGCATATTTTCCTAATGATATGAAAATATTTGCACAGATTTTTCAAAGGTTTTTCAAAGATTTTTCAAAACATTTTACAACCATTTTAAAAACCATCTTGCAAAATAGTTTCAATCCAACTTTACAAATATTTTTTTAAAAAAAATATATACATATTTACAAGAGTTTATTTTTACAATTTCTTTATTGTATACCCTTACCTACTATAGTATGTTAGCCATATTATTGAAATACGAAAGTATGAGTTATGACTAACGTATATATAACATATAAACGACCCCCTTTACTTAGCTCAAGTCATGTCCTCATAGTGATCAAAGAGCATAAATGAATACATAACGCATGCTAAGTATAGAAAATGCTAAACTATAACGACTCAAATACTAAGAAGTCAATTGTCCCCCATACTTAGGATTAATTGATCCTAAGTATAGCAGACTGTACACTAAGCGAGAATGATCGAGGATTAGAATGTGTGAAATAATCAACAACTCAGCTTGTCCCCCTCTACACTTAGGGTGAAATATCCCTAATTATAGAAAAGAATTATCATCAAGGTGAGAGACAAGCGAAAGAATAATTAAAGAACAACTTGAATGCTCTCATCCCCCCTATACTTAGAATAAAGTATATCCTACATATATCATAGATGAATGTGATGAATGAAGTAGTGGAAGAATGAAAGATGTGGAAAATAAATGAAAAGAAGAAAAGAAGAAATCATTTTTGTAGCTCAAGTGTCGGATCCATCTGTTTCAATGAGCTCTTCTTGAAATACCACATCTATTGAATCCACAATGGAAAGGAATATGCCATGCTCTATGTACGGCTTCAGAAGATGTCCATTGAATACAAATGGTTGTGTGTTAGATGACAATTCTGATATGTGAATGATTTCATTGTCACGCATAATCTTCACTAAAAAGACCCAGTCCATTTGATCTTCACTTTGCCCAGGAATATCCGCAACTTTGCATCGAATGACCATACCTCCTTACTATGCTCTAAAGTCCATCGGATATGCTCAGCGAGCAATGTTTGACCTTCTCCTAGTACATCAAGTTGTTATCATATGCATATTCTCTGAATTCCAAGAGTCTGTTCAGATCAAATTTTCTGTTCTGACCACCAACATGTGAGTCCAAGTCGCAAATATTCACTACCCATAAAGATTTGTGGATTAATTCAACATGTATATGGTATGACTTCCCATAGACAAGATGATATGGAAACATACCCATAGGGGTCTTGTAGGTGGTGCGATAAGCTCATAGAACAGAATCAAGAAGTTAAGACCAATTCATTCTATATGGTCGTGCAAGTATCTACAAAATCGTATTAATCTCCCTGTTTGAAAGTTCAGCCAAACCATTCGATTGTGGGTGATAAGGAGATGTGACATGATGCTTGATGTCGTACTCCTTAGTCAACTTTTTTATTTTCGATTAATGAAATGGCTACCCTCATCTTAACTGAGTATCTTGAGAATCCCGAATCACGAGATAATGATGTCCTTCAGGAAGTGGCAAACAATACGACTATCAGCGAAACGAGCGAGAATAGCCTCCACCTGATGTCTCATATAATACACAACAAGCATGATGTATTCATATCCTTGACTAGAAATAAACATGCCCATGAAGCCAATGCCTCAAGCATCAAATATATCTGAGACTGGATGACCTTGAGTGGCATTGAGTCTTTAAAATCGGTGGTTCCTCCAAGTTTCTGTCAATCAATGCAGTCCAACATATGTTGCAACATCCTTAAATAATGTGGACCACTAAAGGGTACACTACAATGCTTTCATTGTTGTATAATTTCCAGAATGGTGTCCTCTTGCTTTGAGCTTATGACAATGCTCAAGGACACTGGTGTGCTCCTCCTGAGGAATGCATCAATGCCAAATGCAATTAGCATTTTCCCTAAAAAGGTGTGGATCTTCCCATTGGTAAAAACAAATATCGGATAAAAACTTGTCCTTCTTTATCCTTGTCCAATCTTATGGAACTTTCCCAGAAATGAGATAGTTCACAATATCATCATACCAGGGGAGAGATGAAACACTCAAGATTACTTCGTTAGGAAAGGTCTTATGGTCAACACAGTACTACTCAAGGGAGTCTCTTCACATTCAATTCTAGATAAATGATCAGCCACCACATTTTTAACTCCAGATTTGTCTCTTATCTCCAAATCAAATTCTTGGATGAGAAGGATCCAACGAAGCAGGGGTGACTTGGCATCCTTATTCTGATGTAAGTACTTGATGGTTGAGTGGTCTGTATAAATAATCACTTTTAATCACAATAGATGTGATCTGGACTTCTCTAAGGGGAAAACAATGACCAGCAGCTCTTTCTATGTTACAATGTAATTCTTCCGGGCATCATCCAATGTCCTGTTGGCATAATGTATAGCAAATGGTACACCATCCCAACATTGTCCCAACAATGCCCCAATAGCATTGTTTGATGCATCCATCATGACCTCTAACGGGAGAAACCAATCTGACGGATGTAGAATAGGCTCTTGAGTAAACGAATCTTTCAATTGATGAAAGCTCAGAGGACCTTGTCGTCTACAATGGCTTCAGTCTTCTTGCCTAGAAGCTCAGTAAGAGGTCAGGAAATCTTGCTGAAATCTTGGATAGTCTTAGATAAAATCCAACATGTCCCAAAAAAGATCTCACCTGCTTCAATGTCTTAGGTGACTCAAGTTTAATAGTGACCTCCACCTTGGCTAAGTCAACCTCCATGCCTCGCTTGGAGATGACATGACCCAACACTATCCCTTCACCCACCATGAAGTGACTCTTTTCCTAGAACAGAACCAATTTAATTTCACAACATCTTGTAAGCATTCAGTCTAGGTACGTAAAACAAGCATCAAAGCTCTAACCATAGATTGAAAAAATCATCCATGAAGACCTCAAGGAAACTGCCTACCATGTCGAAAAAAACAGCCAACATACACCTCCGGAATGATGCTGGAGCATTACATAATGCAAAAGGTATCCGTTTGAACACATAGGTCCCAAATGGACAAGTAAATGTAGTCTACTCTTGATCCTCAAGGGCAATTGTCACTTTATTATATCTTAAGTACACTTCGAAGAAGCATTCCAAGAAGCAAAATAACTCTTTATCTGTCAACCTTTCCATTACTTGATCAATAAACGGCACATGAAAGTGATCCTTCTTGGTAGTTAAGTTCAGGTACCAGTATTCTACATATATGGGCCATGGTATAGGTACTCGGGTTGATATCTCCTCTCATTGGTCATTCGTAACCACTACAATTTCCATATTTCTTTGGTACTATGTGCAATAGACTTACTTAGAGTCGGAGATGGGATACTAAACCCAGCATTACACAACTTTGTTATCTCTTTCTTGATAAATTCCTAGAGATTACGATTCATCCTACCTTGAAACTCACTGGATGGCTTGTTGTCATCCTCTAAGTAGATGTGGTGTGAACACTTGGCTAAATTCATCCCTCGGAGATCTGAAATGATCCATCCAATTAACTTGTGGTTTTTCTCTAGAACCTCTAGCAAGAGAGATTCTTGATCAACGATCAAATCTGAACTAATAATGATCGGATACTATTCAGTCTCATCCAGAAGGAAGGAATATTTCATGTTTATTGGAAGAAGCTTCAACTTTGACAGAATCGAAATCATCTTCTTAGTAAAATTATAGATGGTGTTGACGGTAGCTATACTGATGTTTACTGAGGTAGTGTCAACCTCTGTCACTTTTAGTTCTGATATCAAAAAATCTAAACATATCTTCAATAAGCTCCTCTTATTCGGTTAGGGATGGCTCTTCAAATAACTCAATCATCTCATCATTGAAGCAATCCTTGTCTGTAAGGGAGCTAAAATCGATTGTTTTTTCCAAGTCCTCCTCTTGAGAGAGGATTTCCTGAGTTCAATCATCATTTAGATATAAGCATGGTTCTCTGATGTTGTCAATGTTATCACAGTCGTCTTCAAGCAATTTAGTCAGCTCACTTTTCTCAAATGGACTCCCTACGGCTTTTGGCTCTACGATCATGTCAATCAGTATTCTATTAGTTCTGAAACGAAATGTAATCTTTCTATATCCATAATCCACTACTGCCTCAGTTGTTCTAAGGAATGACAGACCTAGTATGATCGATATCTGGAGCAACGGTGTTGATGAATCTATGTCTAGGATAACAAAGTCCACTGGATTGCATATCATGAACTATCACAATAAAGTACTCCAATATCTCAAGGTCTCTTAATGGATCGATCAGCAAATTGAAGGATCATCATGGTTGGTTTGATCAGGCCTCGACTGAATTCCATGAGAAGAGCAGTAGGCATGAAGTTTATTGAGGGATCGCTATCAAGCAAGGTTCGTTCGAAAAATTGATTAAAAATCTAGCATTTGATCAAAGGGGCTCCCTTATCTTTATTCTTGGTTGGGAGGTTGCTAATGGCATTTACATTGGCCATGGTGAGAATGTGTTTCTCAGCACGATTGTGTCTGTTTTTGCGAGGTTGACTCTTTGAAGGGCATGCCTCTTTCAGACCTTTCTTCACATTTGGCATGTATTCCATGACTTTCAAAAGTGGTATTTTAAAGAAAATATTTTGCTAGATTTCATTAACACCTAAATCAGACAAAGTTTTTTTTGAAATTTATAATTTTTTATTATTTTCATTGCATCCATAAATGCCATATGTACATCATTCAAAAAGTGTCAGTGGATATGAGGAATTTAGATCTACTTGATTATTTGTCCGGCTCCACGGTTGTAAGTTTTCTTGAGAGTCGACTTTGGTTGCTCTCTCACATCCTCATCACCTCCAAGGTGTCCACCTTATTGGTAGTCTTATCCTCCATGTTTGCTTCTCCTCCTCCATTGTCCCTCCTCATCTCAGCCAACAAACCCTAAAATGTTGTTTGGAAAAGGGCATGCTTTGCAAGTTGTTGTTGAACTTCATGTATTGAGGTAAGAATTTGTGCATTAACTTCGTTTTGATCTACTTGATGTCCCTTTCCCTTTGGTGCCATCTCATGTTCAGAGTCTAAGCTGGTCTCTAGATCATGGTCAATATCTACAATGGGAAAATTATCCTAACCAGTCTTGAAATGATTCTAGATGATTTGAAGTATTCAATATTAAGGTTAATCCTGAACTTTATCAGAGTAAGGGAATAGAATGGAGATTGGTCGGTCTCCATCTGTAAGGTGGAGAATTTAGGACAAGAGTAATCACGAGATCTCGGTGAATCGAAAAGCAAGGTGTCTTGGGAATGATTCGCAAAGTCCGAAACGAGTTCCCAGAATCACCTCGAATTATTGGAAATGTCGATATTGGGGACTCAATGCGGGGGTTCATGATGTCCGAACAAAATTATCCCGAATGCGACATCTTAGAAGCAAAATAGGATTGAAATGATGTGAAGTTAGAGTACGGATTGAAGAAAGGGAGAAGTAGAAAATAAAAGAAAGGCTCAAACTTAGTAAATGAAAAGAAGTGTCAAAAGAAGTGTAAATTAAAGGCGCAAGTGCACGATATTTTTGATCTTGACCAAAATAGAACCAATCAATCAAACCCCAATCTATGGTTGAATTCATCTACTCAACACAGTGAGTCGTGAAGGTTCGATAATTATCTTATCAATTTTATTAGTTTTCAATCAGTTTTATCAAAATTTGTCCTTAGCGGCTATATGTTAGCCATGTGAACCTGAAGTGAACCATTACTACAATAAATGTTATTATAATGTTTTATATATCAATGAAAGTTATTGGTTTATTTCACACCCTCTCGGAGATAAATGAATGAATGCACTATAAGGTTCCTTAGTACAATTAGGTTTGTGTACCATGATTGTCTTAATGATCATACAGTTGTTGATTCAATTGTTGAATCATAGAGGCTAATGCTTGGACGAATACCTACAGAGTTAGATTGAGGACTCATCAAGCATCGTCAAGTAATTATTAAGATATGATCTCCACATGAGAAGGAGATGGAAATACTTCTCTATATGCTGATATTTGATCGACCTCTTGATGCAGATCCTCTACATAAGAATATAGATCTTAAGGTGTCAGATAAGTTAGGCCAAAGAGTTGACTTAGCGAGATCGATATAACCAAGTCCTATGTCATATGTTCTCACGATATAACCAAGTCTTATGTCATATGTATCAGCATGAAGATATATGATTAGGAATTAATCACTCATTAAAACATCAATAATTTTCGATAAATAGACGAAGAGTCATGTCTCCCTATGTTAGGATTTTATCCAAATGGTTAGGATTTTATTTACGTCTTAGCATGACGAATACGATGGCACTCCCACTAAGCTTCACATGGTTTATCAAGATCTTGTATGAAATCATAACATTTATAATTTCATTAAATCTGGTGATCTAAAATCTAGAAGCCTATTTGAGTGTATAAATGGAGTTTTTTAGCTTGGACACCTTCCTTTCCTCAACCATGAATCCTTGGGGCTACATCATATGAATATCCTCAAAGAGGTATTCATATAGGAATGCAATCTTTACTCCCATCTTGTAGTTATAATCAAGTTGTGTATCAATAATTAGAAATATTTTGATGGGTTTAAACATGGTCACTGGAGATCAAGTCTCATCGCAAGCGATGTCTTCTCTCTGTATGTATCTTGTGGATACAATCTATGCTTTGAAGGTCTCTACCTTATCATCAGGTTCCATCTTTCTATTGAAGATCCATTTGCACCTTAAGGAGTCTCATCTATATAGGTGGATCCTCGGGGGTCCATATACAACACTTGTATATGAAGCTTACGCCAACATCCATCTCTCCATATCATGATCCTTAGAAGCTTCATCATATGAAGTCAGATCATTGTCAGACTTAACTGATACATGGAATCCATCCTCAAACTAAAAGAGGTATGGGTGTTTCATCTTTAATTGTCATTTTTGTTTTCAATTAAGAGCCTCATTATCTTATCAAGAATCAATGAGTTCATTTACTTCATTTTCATCTTGATTCTCAAGAAAGTCATCCCCTTAGAATCATATTCGAAGAGATGAAATCCTTTAAGAATCTCAAGGTCATAAAATGGGTGTCCAATACCATCCTTTATATTCCTAATGAGGTAGCACTCTCTAGTGTTAGATTCCAACTTACTTGCATCCATGACATGATTATGGACCAAGTAACCCCAAATCCTCAAATGTCCAACACTAGGGTAGGTTCCAATCCACAACTTATGAGAGTTTTTGGGTTTAGATTTGCATGGAATTTTATTAAAGATATATATTGTATTCTTTACTACATATATACCTAGAAACTAAGAGGTAGTTATGCTAATATTCATCATTGGTCAAATCATGTCACACATGATCCAATCGCATCTCCCTACAACTCTATTGAGTTTAGGTGTATTAGGAGGAGTGAGATAGGAATGAGATTCCTTTCTTTATTGGGTATTCCTTGTATTCATCTAATAGGTACTAGCTACCTAGGTTAGATCAAATTCATTTCATCTTCCTCAAACTTTGGTTCTAAGCCAAAAATGAAATCTTTGAACATTTCAAAGGTTTCTACGGTGAAGGAAAGAAATCTCATATCACAAAAATAATCAATAGATATCACATATCATTAATGTTTATTATGATATAGATGATCCACATACATCAATATGTATGAGATCTTAATACCTTGGCATCTTACACCATTATCAGAGAAGGGTATACTGGACATTTTACTTTGAATACAATATTCACAAGTATGTATGATTTGAAATTCTAGACAGTCTAAAGTTTCATCTCTTACTAGTCTATTGATCTCATCAATAGACATACGTCCAAGGTTTGATGCTAGATCATTATCAAATGATCTTAATCCTCCTATTGATTTTAAGGTTTGATTTTCCAGTATTTAGAAATATTAATGAACTATTCATTAATACCATAATCTACTAGATTCCACTAGATATTAGATTTCTATTTGAAATATATCCATCATAACTCTTTATGTTAGGTCTATTCCAGAATGCATGTTCATTTCCAACATTTAGAAATAAACAGTGAATGTTCTTTAATATCTAGGTTATAGACACATTCTTTGAGACTAAGGGATCTCCCACTGAAATTATGAAGTCTATCTATCCAAAAGATATTGTTGCAACAATTGCATCAACATCCATGTGGATGACTATTGAACCTTAAGATCAAATTTTCCAGTTTTCTAAAACATATGCAACCAATAAAAATTGTTATTAGAAGAATGAGATTCAATTGCAATTTGTTACATATGTTTTAGAAAATTGGAAAATTTAATCTTAAGTTTAATATTCTAACAATTGCAATTGGTTTCATATGTTTTAGAAAATTGGGAAATTTGACCTTAAGTTTAATAGTCATCCACATGGATGTTGATGCAATTGTTGCAACAAACTCTATTGGATAGATAGACTTCATAATTTCAGTGGGAGAGCACTTAGTCATAAAGAATGTGTCTATGGCCTAGATATAAGAGTACATTCATTCTTTATTTCTAAATGTCGTAAATGAACATGCATTTTGGAATAGACCTAACATAAAGAGTTATGATGGATATATTTCAAATAGCAATCTAACATCTAGTGGACTCTAGTAGAATAGAGTATTAATAAATAGTTTATTAATATTTCTAAATACTAAAAAATCAAACATTAAGATCAATACGAGGATTAAGATCATTTGACAATGATCTGGCATCAAATCTTGGACGTATGTCTATTGATGAGATCAATAGACTAGTAAGAGATGAAACTTCAGACTGTCTGGAATTTTAAATCATACATACTTGTGAATATTGTATTCAAAGTAATATGTCGAGTATACCCTTCTCTGAGAATGGTGTAAGATGTCAAGGTCTTAAGATCTCATACATATTGATGTGTGTGGACCATTTATATCATAATAAACATTAATGATGTGTGATATCTATCGACGATTTGTGTGATATGAGATTTCTTCCCTTCACCTTAGAAACCTTTGAAATGTTCAAAGATTTCATTTTGTCTTAGAACCAAAGTTTAAAGGAAGATGAAATGAATTTGATCTAAGCTAGGTAGTCAGTACATATTAGATAAATACAAGGAATGCCTAATAAAGAAAGGAATATCATTCCTATCTCACTCCTCCTGATACACCTGAACTCAATAGAGTTGTAGGGAGATGAAATTGGATCATGTGTGACATGATTTGACCAATGATGAATATTATCATAACTACCTCTTAGTTTCCAGGTATATATGTAGTAAAGACTACAATAATAATATTCCATGCAAATATAAACCCGAAAACCCTCATAAGCTATGGTTTGGAACCTACCCTAGTGTTGGACACTTGAGGATTTGGGGTTACTTGGTCCATAATCATGTCATGGATGCAAGTAAGTTGGAATCTAGCACTAGAGAGTGATACTTCATTAGGAATATAAAGGATGTTATTGGACACCCACTTTATGACATTGAGATTATTAAAGGATTTCATATCTTCTAATGTGCTTCTAAGGGATGGCTTTCTTGAGAATCAAGATGAAAATGAAGTAAAGGAACTCATTGATTCTTGAGAAGGATGTTTTATTCCCTAGTGTTTAGGATTGGGTTCTTAGGAGAGTCCCTTGGACTAAAACCTTGGGTGATGTTGCGACTCTACTCTTGTAACTGCAGTCCACACTTAATGTCATATCCCTACTATATATACAGAGAGAGTCTAATGATTAGGGAAATTGGATACCTTTTAACTAGAGATTGGTTCATCTTAAAATTTTAGGATCTCTAAAACCAAGAGTTCTTGAATGGATCAAGTATTGTATTCACATGCACAACCTGGAGTTAATCCAATAAGGGGGTGATGAATCCACGATTCATCTTCTAAATATCTTGATCTTAGCAAAATCTCTGAGTGAAATCTCAAATAAATATCCATAAAATCAATAAATTAACAAATGACTCTTGTAAATAAAACACACAAATTATTGTATATTAGATTGTCCAAAATAAACTAATAATAAAAAGGTGCAAAAATAAAGTAGTTTTTCACCTATAAATAGCCCAAAACTTCATGTATTTTGAATAATTTCATTTTAACTCCTTTTTGGCTAATTCTTTCTCTAACTTGTTCATAAAATGTATATAAAAAATAAAAATATAAAATAAATTTCCCTCAAATAAACGCTCCTATATCCCAAAAGGAAAAAGTAGTAAAGTCCAACTTCCCAGCCAAATCCCGCTCCGTATGAATCCAAATTCATGAAACTCACTTTTAAAGTTTAAGTTAGAAATTATCTATCCAATGAAAGTGGTTTCATTAAAATTGGAGTTCGTTTGCAAAATATGGGTTTTGAAACCTAGATGTACATTGTATATATTGTAAATATTCATTCTTTCTTCATTTTTTATATATTTTTAAAATTACTAAATAATCTAAAAACATTGTTTGTAGTGTATTTTATTTCTAGTATTTTATTGTATTTTTTGTTGTAAGTATCTCTTATTGAAAATTTAAAAAATATACATATATTAGAAAAGCAAAAAAAGTGTACATGTTGTTTGTCTTCTTTTGTAAATTCTCCACTATTTTTCTTCTCTATATTTTATTGTAATTTAGTAGCCTACTTTATCTTATTATTTATTATTTATTTTATTTTATTTCCATTCTCTACAATAACCACCCATTCAACTCCATTCTTCCACTATTTTTTTAACTTCTAATTCAACTCCACCTCCATTCTAACCTCCATTTTTTCCATCTCTTTTCATACATCCCATCTTCCTCATTTTGCACTTGATCCATCCTTATGTGAGGATAGCCTAGTTCCTAGAGTTAAATCGGTGAAAACGACGCAACCACGGTCGAGCAACGACAACCCTCTCTCCGGTGAGATGCATTGGTTTCTTGGCCAACATCGCAGCCGCATACGTGCACTTCTCGAGCTCATTGCTCACCGCTGATTCGAGCGAAGACCGTTCTTCTCGAGAGCACATCATAGGCAACATCTTCCATCGTAGGTAATTTATCTTTTTATCATTTGTCGTAGTCTTTATTTTCATCATTTCTTTATCATGTCAGCATCACCCCACCATTTTACTTTATCACACCACCCCCACCACCATATCCTCTTCGTTGCACTTATTGTTCATTCCCTGTTTAGGAAAACTAAAAAGTTAAAAAAAATAAAAAAAAGTAAAAGTAAAAAAAATTTCACTACATCAAAAAAAAATAAAAATAAAGGACGGCACAACCGGCCACCGTCGGCGGCCCCTTCCTCCACCAGCCTCCCTTAGTTGCCATCCACGCACAACTCAAAACCTCCCTCCACGACCGCGTCTTGCAGCTGCCACCACAACCCCATCACCGCACAGATCTCCGCCAGTGGCAGGTCGGCATCTCTGCCTGCCCCATCGTAGCTCCACGCCAGCCCGAGCGACCCCTACGTGACGCTCCGACAACAACAGAACAGTCAACCGCGGGCCTCGCATCCCCGACGCACCTCCTGCCACTCGCACTCCGCCTCTTGCCAACCCCACACTGCCGCAACCGCCTCTCCGTAGTCCTCCATCACCGTTGTGCACGGTCGTGTGCCGCCCGCCCCCTATTGTGCCCTAGTCATCCTGAAGAAGAAAGGTCTTTTGTTTATATTTTTTCGTAAAAAATGCATTTTTCCCTTTAACGTTTTTATAATTACAAACAGATCCATGTGCACAGATGTTTATAAGTTTTTAATTATGTATTGCGTGGATGACCCTATGTTTGCATTTTAATTTGGACCTCAATATTGCATCTTTTATTTCAATGAAAAATATCATGGTGTTGATCAAGTAACTCTCTATCATCTGGATATTATTTGTATTGTTTTGAGCTTTGGGTAATTAATTAAAATTGTACAAGTGAAGATCTTCATATTTTACCCAATCTGTGGTCTTAAATTCATAATTCACTCACAGTTGCTCTCAAAATTCTTAAAAAAACATAAAAGATGCCTTGACATGTTATTTAATTCCTATTCAAATTTCATCTTAATTGGATTTGTCTTGTGCCTTAAACAAATTAAAGAGTGATTTTCATAATTTATTTTTAATTAAATCCACACTAATATTTTTGTGAAATTTCAATTCTCCTGCAGTGCTTGTTTTAATACCTTTATGAGATAATTTGTTCTATGGATAATTCATTAATGTAGATTTATTAAAAATTAATTACTCAATGTCACTCTGTTTCCATTAAAAAAATATAAAAATTCATATTTTGTCAGATAATCCAAAAACATTAATGTAGCATCCATGCATCAGGTTTATATTCCAATAAATTTTCCATAATTTTTGTGTACTATTTGTGTGAAAAATTACGAAAAAACCCATAAATAGTGTGTGTTTTTCATTATTGCATTTTAACCCATAAAATTCAAAAAAAGTGTCTTACATTCATCACTGGATTAGGATTCTAGAAAAAATATAATTTGTCTAAATTGGACTAATTTCATATTAAAATTAATTTGGCTAAATTGTATCTTTTCTTATTAACTTACTTCAACTGCATTATGCGTTTCGCATTCATTTTACATTAAAAAATACAAAAAAAACGCATTGGAAACCTAGATCTAAGTTTTTAGATTAACCTGAATTTGTACCTTTGCCTCCCTGCGTTCAACCTCGGACTTGCCCAGGATGTAAATTAAAGTTGATACGCTCTTCATAGAGATCTTCTCTAGGTTCTGACTGATTCGCTGAGTACTCCAATTACAACGAGTGGAAATTAAAACACGTGCTCAGCAATCCGTCAATATGCAATCAACGAAATTGCCCTAAACATAAATTGTTATTAGTCGTGAAGAACCAAATGTCAATTATTCAGAAATGAACCCGAGAGTCCAATCTTTGAGACACCTCGGTGCCAGTCACAACAGGTCCTGCTAGCAATGTATGGTGCCTCTCTCTACGCGTGGTTTTAAGTCTAAATAGTTGAACATTATTATTTTGACTAGATCCAAATGTAATAGACTATAGGAATATGATTCTTATTACAGTTTGGACCTAATATCAATACAAGCAGTCTTATATCTAGGGGATCCATGCATACAAAACAAATAGAAAAAAGGCAAAAAACTCAAAACATAGAAAAATAGACAAAATAAAGGGATAAAAACTCGAGAAATAGCGATGAGGTCCCCACATGAATAGACACACGAGCAATGGACCTCTTAAGTGAAGTAGTGTCCAAGTCCAAAAATTATTACAATTAATTAATAATGAATCACTCTCTCACTCAAAATAAAACAAAGTTATAAACTACAATCTATGCTAAGTGTCCTCCTTGTCAAGCATGATGCCTCTCCAACTGGCCAGGGCGAGAAGGCCAATCTCCACCATGCTTGGTAGCCCCACTCCCTAAGAAGGCGTCCTCACATAGCGGGCCCTCGCATCAAACATAACAAGAGAGATATTAGCACAAATAATCAAATAATTTTTACAAATAAATGGGAGTTATAATATGTACAAGTAAGTAAAAGAGAGCAATGTATATATAAAAAATAAAAGAAAATAAAAATATGCACAAATTAGGCTACGACATGTTTCTCTCCAGAAACGGTGCCAATTGTTGAACATGTATTTTTTCATGCGAGTCTAAAAGTATCCTCACTGAGAAGCAAAGATGGAGTGTCGTTGTGACAACCCACAAGAAATCATGTATTCAGACAACAAGTACCCACAACATATGAATAATCAATGAATGACAAAAATGTGAAGTACAGTTACAAACAAAGATGTATAACATGTAAGTATGTAGAGGTCGAACCACAGAGAGCAAATAAGTTAGCCTAATTATTATTGCTAATCAAGAATGCATTATGTACATAAATATCTTTTCTTATGTGGGCTTTTTTATTTTAAAAATTTTATTTGATTTTCTTTTATATTTTTTGCAAATAGTTTTAATTATTTTTTATTTAAAATATTATATATGTAAAGATATGTATATATATATGGGTATATATGTATATATAATAATGAAAATAATATATAAGATGTATATCATAATAAATATAATAAATCAAAAAATATTAATAAATATAGTCTTGATTATATAATATATATGTTTTTTTAGATTATTTATAAGGTATTATAATAATTAGTAATAATATAAACTACATATATGCATTCATACCACATAGGGTATTACATTTATAAATATAGCTAAAAATAATCAAATTTGGTAAACTAAAATGTTTTTAGTTTTTCATTTTTTTTCCTATTATTTTTGTGTTTTATAAGTATTTTTGATCATTTTTATGTATTTTTAGTGTTTAGGATTAATTAAATGAGCGGAAGGGTTTGAGATTTAAAAATCGTAAATAGAGTCAAAAGTTCTAAAAACTAATTTTCATATGTAATAGTGTGTGTGTGTGTGTATATATAATTATCATATAGAAACAAATATTTTTGGACTTTTGTAGAATTTTTATAATTTTTTATATTATTTTGAAGATTTCTTATTTTCATCATTTTCTTTTTCTATTTTTAAGGAATTTTGGTCTAAAGTTATAAAATTTTATAACTGACAAAATATAATCCTTTTGGAGTGTTTCAAAAATTCTTTACATTTTTTAGAAATTTAAAGTTAAACAAGGACAAAATGTTCTCTTTTTATTTTTGTTAAATATTCAAAGTGTGTAAACTGAAACAAAATAAATATATGGCACGAAAAAGCATGCATCCAAGTATATTATCCTATTTTTGCATAATTTTTGGAGTACGGATGATATTTATAAAAATTAAGTAAACATACACAAAATTTGAATACTCAATGTGTTTGAGAACCATTAAAACAAAAATCCAGGGCAAATGTGAAATTTGACCATTAATTTTAAAATTTAAAGGACTTGGTAGGGGCATAAATGTAATATACAAAATGTTCAAGGTCCTTTATACAAATTTTCCATAAAAATTAACACTAAATATATAAATTTCTAGACTAATTACAAATAAAAAACTCATAAGGGTATAATTGCAGAATACCCACCTCATGTGGGGGCACACATGAGGTGAGCTGGCATGGACACCCATATAAATACGTAAAATGAAAGGGGCTCCATGCAAATATCCATTATTATTTACACTTCAAAGTGAACATTAAATATTAAATAAAAATATACAAAAAATGCAGGGTTCTTGTATGAAATTTTCCCCTGAAGAGATGCAATCCAACAGTTAGAAGTGCACCGCATAGACACACTTAACTTCATCAAGCGGCTGAAACGAGGTCGTGGTTCGTTTGAAATCAACGGCACCGATTAAATCTAGGCCAAGCGTAGAATCCAACAGTTGTAAGGGGAGGAGGAAGAACATGGAAGAATAACTCCTCGTCCTCCCTTCGATCTTGAATAACTCCTCGATCCGACCACCATCTTCGTATTTGACGGGCTTCTGGTCCTCCTAGAAGTGTCCCACATTCGCTGATGCCACCAAGAAGGTCCGGACCTCGCTAGGGAGAGGTATGGATCTCAAGAGAGAACGAGGCACCTAGGAACCTTCTCCATAACTGAAATCGACTTGTTTCTAGTCTTTCGTGTGTCCTACATGTAGAAGAAGAGCCATGGGATCGATTCAATTCACCTCAACCAACTTTGAAGTTGTATAGCACAAGGATGGAGGTGAACGGAGGAGCTTCGACGGCAGGTGGAGGGGAAGCTCTGATTTGTCGATGTAGAGAGGATCAAGTTGGTCTAGATGGGGGAAAAGATGGAGCATGCGATGGGGAATGAAGTGGGAATGAAATGGTGGGGTAAAACAGTCAGAGACACGATGAAATATGGCCGGAGTAGAGAGCTCCAACGATCTTTGATTTGATATTTAGTCTAAAATATTGATCTAAGGATGAAATAAAGGGAAGGAAACTAAAATTTAAGGTTAAATCTATCTAAAAAGGGATAAATGCACATCTCATACTAGTTTTGCACCAAGGAGCGGAGACCTCACCAGAGCGATGCCTTGGACCGCCCCTCCTCCACCTTGTTCCGCTCCAACACCTCGGGGGTATCCTCGCAATCACTGGCAACACACTCACGCACAGGACTGAGGGATTAAGAGCTCGAAGAGGGATCAAACGGAGAAGGGAGGTGATAAGGGTTTATTTATAAACAAGGTGAGGGTTCTTATTGACATGAGATTTATGAACAATTGAGGATATGTACAAGGGTTTTTATGATTAGGTGTGTATAAGGTTTGATCGAGGGTTGCTTTTTGTGAAAAATATAGTCAAAGCGAGTGATTAAACACCCTGTAAATGAGGGAGAAGATAGTGTGTCTTCTCTATCAGGTGTGTAGGTGGCCTAGGTCAAAGAGTTGAACCAGGTCAGCAAAGCAAGCCCTCTGGTTGGTCCACGTAGAACAACCAGAAAAAGTAGATCCTGGGAAATATTGAAAATCAAAAACTAATAGTAAATGGTTCTACTAATTTTAGGTTATAAAATAAAAATACTTATTATTTTATGTAACTCTTATTTTTATTTATTTTTTGAGATTATTTATTATATGTAATTATTTACATGTGTAGTTATAGGTATATTTATCTGTATATTATGTTTTTATTTTTATTTTGTATTTTACATCTAGTATTTTATTAATATAATTTAGATATTTATAACTTATTTAAATATAAATAAATATATTTTTTTATATTTTTCTGAGATAATATGTACCCTTAATTGAGTATGGGCTTATTGCAAAGGTATAAGTATAGTATATTCATCTATGTATTTTGGTATATTATTTTATTTTAGTATTTTCTTTAGAGTATAGTATATTCATCTATGTATTTTTGTATATTATTTTATTTTAGTATTTTCTTCATGGTTTCATTATATTCTAAATATGTAAATAATTTATAAATAATATTTAAAAAATAAAAAATAAAAAATATAAAATATAAGGAATAAATAAAATAAATATTTTATTCAGGTATATAGTATGATAGGGGTCTAAAACCTAACTTTTGCATCTTTATTCCAAATTAAATGAAACCACCTTCATTAAATCGCCAATAGAAGTTATATACAATTAAAGGTGATTTAGATGCATTTTGAATTCTTATGAGAAGATATGGGTTTAGGAAGTTTGGGTTTTGGAATTTTATTCAGAGTGGAAAATGAACAGTGTTTATTATTTTTGTGTGTAATCAATTTTGTAATTTCTTTGTATTTTTATCTACAACTTTCATATACACAGTTTCTTGATTTTATGTGTAAATAATAAAGAATAAAATGAATCCTAAAAATGAATTGTTAAAGAATAAAAATGAAGGTTTTCATTGTGATTTCTGTACAATTCAACAACCATATTGATAATCGAGATTTTGTAAGGGTATAAAGTAGTCTACACAATGCGAGAACTACAACGTCGCTGAGGCGACCGCTCATGAAATCTCGATTAATCAACAATTGACCCACAACAAATAAATCAAGCAACGAAATGAAAATGTGTAGAGTTCAAATTTATTTTATTTAATTCTACAACAAAGATCTGTATAGTGTAGAAGTATGTGTAAAGTGCCGAACACAGGGTGCAAGCATGATAAATTGAGCAAGTGAATGCAAAAATGTGATTGTGAACTATTTATCTATATGTTCTTTTTTGTGGGTTTTTATTTTTTATTTTTTATTTTTGGTTTAATATTTTTATATTTTGATTTTTAATTTTCTATTTTTATATTATCTTTTTATATTTTTATATTTCTATAATTTTTCTTTTAATTTATATATATATATATATATGATATAGGCTAGGGTAGATATTTTAAAGTTAAAAATAACCTAAACTTAAAATGGAGATAGAATATATCAAACAAAATCAACATTTCTCCAAATTAATTTTAATATATTAATAATAATATAAAGAAAATTCAGAAACAAGAAACGTAATTTTTGGAGTTTTTATATTTTATAAAATTTTAAAAAGGTTTTAAGGGTTTTCCAATTTTTAAGAGTTTTCTTTGATAATTTTTAGATTTTTTTGGTATAGAGTTGTAAAATAACTAAATAAACATAAAATATATTTTTTTGGAATTTTTCAAAATAATTTTATATTTTTTATGGATTTTATACCGTAAATAGGGGCTTTTTATGTACTTTTGAATTTTTGTAAAATATCTTAAGGTTCCAAAATGCTAAAATGACTATAGGGTGCGAAAATATAAGTACCTAGGAACTTTAAGTCTATTTTTGCATGATTTTAGGAGAACATTTACTATTTTTAAATATCATAAAAGCTACACCAAAAATATTGAACTGATAGGGGCATATATGTAATAAAAAATAAACGGAGGGACTCAATGCAAATACACCAATATATATATATACAAAGTAGATCAAAGTATAAGGACTAAATACAAATAGGTAAAGGCGTGATGTCCTTTTTGCAAAATACTCGCACCTCACGTGGACAACCACATGAGATGCGTTGGCAAAGGACTTGTTAGTAATTACAATAAAGTTATAGGCTCCATTGCAAATGTTCCAAAATATTTGTACTGCCTACTTAATTTACAACACTAAATATTAATGATAAGTATTTTATTGTGACTTTTATTTATTTTTTAGAGGTTATTTATTACGAGTTACTTTTTAAGGTTAATTTATAGGTATATTCATCTATATATTTATGTCTTTTATTTTTATTTTGTAACTTTGTTTTTATTGTTTTATTTTATTAGTTTATATCATTACAGCTTATTTTTATATACATAAATATATTTTTATTATATTTTTTGATATAATATATATATAAATAAATAGTTCTATCTATTATATAGGAATAGTTACAGGTATTTCATTTATATTTTTTATATACATGTTTTATTTTAATATTTTCTTTATGTTTTTATTCCAGTTTTAATATGTACATATATTAGAAATCATATTTATAAAATTATAAAAATATAAATTTATAAAAATAATGAATAATGAATAAAATGAATATTTTAATTGGGTAAATTATACAATAGGGGTCCAAAACCTGACTTGCACACCTTAACTCCAAAAAATATGAAACAGCCTTCATTAAATATATATATTTTGAGTTTTTATTTGAGAGATATGGGTCTGGGAAGTTGGGATTTTGGAATCTTATTTAGATTGGAATTTGTACATTGTACATTATTTTTGTGTAAACTCGGTTTTGTATTTTTCTATATGTTATTATCGACAACTTTCATGTTAAAAGTTTCTTTATTTGAAGTATAAAAAGTAAAAAAAATAAATAAGTCCCAAAATAAATAAAAAATGAATTATTAAAAGGTTTTTTTATTGTATTTTGGCCCTTATATCCCCCTACTTTATTCCTTGTCGACATAGTCATCAAAATGCCTAGTTATCGGAGTTTAGGGTCATAAGATATCTTTGATATTTTATTGTTTTCTTTTCTTTATTCTAACTTCGGCATTAAATACAACATTTTATACACTATTTACATAACAATGCATGAATGTTAAGTAGCATGAATTAAGGGTATTTACATGCATTTACTAGGGTTTTAAGGCCAAAATGATAGAATAAAGGTGATGAAATGGAGATTCATCACCCCCCCCATACTTGTCTTTGCTAGTCCCAAGCAAACACTTATGCAATAAGTGCAGAAAATAAAAACAAAAGAAAATAAAAAGAAAGAAATTGGATTAAGTTTAATTCTTAAACTTGTATTCACAAAATCAAAGTTTGGAGCTTAAGTCGGACCTTTGGAAGTTTAGGGCAGGCGGAACCTTACTGAGAAACGAATTTGAAATCCAACAGCCTTTGAGAATCCCAAAACTCTGCTCAAGTTCCCTCAATAGTCATGTCAGAATACTTCAACTCATACGCAAACCTTTATGACTATGAATCTAACTTGTGCAGTGTAAGTCATGGAGGATCCCCACAACTGAAATAACAAAGAGACTGACTTCTCCAGCATGACAACCCAGTGATTCCCCCAATCTAGCATCTCCTTCCTCGAGGTGCGGGGTATTCCCTTCTAAGTTCAAGTAGCAACCAGCTTAAGAGGAGGGGTGAAGAGAAGAATGGATGGTAGCCAGTATAGCTACCTATCCTAGGATGCAAGACCAGTGTAGTAAATCACCCAGCTGCAGGCTCACATAATTTGACTTTGACGTTCAAGCTTGCTTATTGACTATACAAATATATACAGTCCGGAAGGCATTTTACTTTCAATCACTCTTGTCCCCTTTTTTGGAGTTTTTGCTTTTTTTGAAATTTTATTTACAACAGAATTTACATAAGGACTTTTTCCTCTTGAGCTAGTAGACTGTCCCTCTTTTGAAGCATTATTGCAACCCGCACTCTCCAGTCGTTAGATATCAATGCCACTGCATCGGTTGGGGTGCACTTCCCTCCCTAGACGAGGACAAATGTTTCCACTTGTGTGCGTCTCATACCGACAAATACAAAACCCTCACCACTCTAACTGAGTTGAGCCAAGTGAAAGATGCAAGTGTCCAAGTTAGGTGATTATCAACAAGAGCCATGTGTGTGCTCCGAAATACTCTACTTAGGCAGTCAAGAATCCATTGAACTAAGTCTCGTGATCCTCAAAGAATTAAGTCAACTAGACCTGAAGTACCTCAATTCCAACTCCTACAATGTTCTTGTTAATTAGGTAGATTTAAGGTCCAACCAAGCTCCAATCATCGTATTTTACTCAGACTTGTTCAAGTATCAAACTCAATCTGAAAAATGTGAATCCTATGCAAATGTTATGCAGAAAATAATGTTGTGATGCATTTTTCAAAGATTTTGAACTTTTTATGGAATTTTTTTGAAAAATATGATGCATATGAAATTTTTGCATTTTTCAAAAAGATTTTTCAAATGTTTTTGGTATTTTTAGTTTTGCAAAATTTTTTGGGATTTTTGAAAACAAAAGATTTTGTCTAAGAAAAACTAGATACAAATATTTACACAGGGATGCATCTTATATTTACAAGAATTAAGTTTTTAAGAATTTACAAGATATAAGCGATCAATTTTATAGAGATATATATAAAGAATAAAGAATTTTGGTGTGATGTATCTACTCCTCAAACTTACTTGAAAATCATTTTGCAAACAATTTTGAAAAATATAGTCCAAAATATTTTTAATAAATATTTTTTACAAACATTTGTACACATTTGAAAATTATTTTTGCAAAGGTTTTTCAGACAGTATATATAGATTTTTCAAATAATTTAGGAACCATTTTCCAAACATTTACAAATAGTTTTTCACACATTTTTATTTCACACAAAGAAAGGAATTTTGTAAAAAAAATATTTTTACAAAGGTTAAAAATATTTAATAAAATGTTTTACAAATAGTTTTCAAAAGATTTTTCAAAATGATTTTCAAACTGTTTTTCAACATTTTACAAAAAAATATTGTTACCTGATTTATTAATATGTATAGACAAAAAGAATATGAGGAATAATCATCATCTTTTTATTAAGTGTTTTTAATGAATTTTAATAGTATATTTAGCCATAATTATTATTAAAAATACGAAAGTACGAGTTATGGCTAAAGTATATGGAGTATATATGACCCCCTATACTTAGCTTGAGTTATGTCCTCAGAGATTAGAGAGAAAAAAGAAGACATAACTCGTACTGAGTAAAGAAAAGTCTAAAGAATAAATGAATGGAGTAATAAATGAATAGGAAGTTGACCGTCCCCCTATACTTAGGATCAAATAATCCCAAGTATAGCAGATTGTACACAAAGTAGGGAGGGTCAAGGGTGGGAATGAACAGATCGTACTCAGATGTCTCCCCATATATTTAGGGTAAGATATCCCTAAGTATAGACAAGAGGGGGAGACAGTGGAGAGGATCAAAGAATGAAGGAACTCGAGGTGCACACCCCCATATACTTAGGAAAAATTGTGTCCTAAGTATAGAAGTCTGACAAAAAAGGGGCGGTACCTTTTTATAGAAGAGGAAAATAGAAAAGGAAAAGAAGAAGAGAACTCAAGATGGTAGGATAGAGACGAAAAGATCGAAGAGAATGTACACATCACTTCCCCCATACTTAGGGTAAAAGCAACCCATAGTATATGCAACAACAAGAGTGATGGAACGGAACGAAGAAAGAACACTCGGCTCATCCACCCCTCCCCATACTTAGGACAAAGTACGTCCTAAGCAACACATGAGAATGGGGTGGATGAGCAAAACGAGAGATGCGCGGAGGAAAATGAAAGCGGGATATACAACATGGTGGACATACAGAGGTCAAGAAGGTAGAAAGCAAACCTTCTTGCGGGACCGCTAAGCAATAAATCTGACAAGGTGGAGGTCAATATTGGGTCCATAGTGGACGGAAGACGATCAAAATCGACCTGGTGAAGATCCTCAGCAGTCGCAGAGTGAGGAGGCACATACGGGTCAGTGGAAGTAGTGTATTTAAGTTTGGCCTTGTGTGTCTCGCTGATATTAAAGTGAAAAGGGACAAACTTATCATCGGAAGAAGTAGAGTCAAGGTCGTCTTGAGAGGTCTCTCCTCGGTCAAAACCAAAAGGAACGAACTCATCAGTGGAAGTAGTCAAGTCATGTTCGTCCTCAAGTGTCTCAACAGGATCATAATTTTCACCAAAAGGCCCAAAATCATGGATAAAAGCGACAAGATCAAATTCAATCTTAGTCTCATCAATATCTGCCCTCCGCTCAATGGCGTCAATCATGTAAATCATGAGTATGTCATCAACACATCGTGAAACACGAGAAGAAGGAACTCTGAGGTCCATGCTTTTCGAGTCTTCCTCCTTGGAGAGGAATTCTCGGGTCTTAGTCGAATCCAACATATAACAAAAATCTCTGATGGTCTCATCAAGGTCATAGTCCTCAAGGTTAGCCAAGATAGGTGTGGTTACATCAGGAGTAGGTCTCTGGTCGGTAGTACGTGCAGTGAAGATCACATCGCTCTCGTAAACAGGATAGAAGTGAATCTCTCCTGATCCATAATCTATAACGACCCTCGCAGAGGTGAGGAATGGTCATCCCAGGATGATTGGAGAATACTCCCTGGGGGAGGTCTCCATGGGCAATATGACAAAATCAACATTGTAGCTCGTACCCTGAATCCATATGACGACATTTTGAGTCCCTAAGTGAAGAGACTGACCA
This sequence comes from Ottelia alismoides, assembly GCA_037367405.1. Lineage (NCBI taxonomy): Eukaryota > Viridiplantae > Streptophyta > Magnoliopsida > Alismatales > Hydrocharitaceae > Ottelia > Ottelia alismoides. The sequence goes on from JAZKJV010008263.1 coordinate 56,165, forward strand.
ATGAGAAGGGTACGATGTTAATTGAAGCACTGCCATCTAGGAAAGTGTTATCACATGTGTGGTCAGAGTGGTGCATCGGATGAAAGGTGCAGCAGTGTTTCGTTTCATAGGAATTGGACGGTGTGTGATGGCATGGGCAGTGGCCATGGTCGAGATATGATGCTCAGATCTGCTCCTCCGCTTTCTCTTCTTGGGTTGAGGAGTAGATAATTGGGTCATGGGCTGGTGAAATGGGGCTTGAATGATCTCATGAATGGTGGCCACCACTTCAGGTTCAATCAATAGTTTTTTAAATTTTTGGACCTCCTCCATATAAGGGAGGAGATCGGAATCAGCATCTACACGAGGAATGCCAAGAGCAGTCTATACAGTGGTATCCTCGGGGTCAGGGGTGGGACAAGGTGTGAGTAGATGTGTGGTTAAAAGATCTGGCAAGTGGATCTTCTCCTCACAGTCTTGATCAACCAAGTGTCTCCTGAACTCTTTTTGTATTTTTTTAAATTTTCTCATTTTTTGTATTTTTGATGATTGCAAGCTCTCATGTAAATCCTCAATTGAATCCATATCCTCAAGAATGGAGCATCAATCTGGCTGTTAATTATGTTAGATAGATCGGTAATCCTCGAGTTCATATGCCCCAACATCTAGTTCAAGGACTCAATTGTGGATGCCATGAGAGGTGACTCCAACATATCAATCTCGGGTGGATGTGTACGTGGAAATTGAGAAGGTGGAGGTGGGTAAAAGTCTGTGGTCTAAAACTATGGCTGAGGCGGTATATACAAAGTCAGGAGCAAAGTCCTCCTGGAAAAAAGGAGGTGGACCGACTGGAGTGTATGAAGGATCCGCAAAATCCGGACAAAACTAACTCCAGTTGGCCATCTCAAAACAAAAGAAAAATATCAGGAGAGCACGATGGTCAAGTCAAAAGTTATGAGAAGAATAGCGCAAATATGCAGAGACGATTTAGAATGCACACAAGCAAACACAAACAAATGCACATAAAACAAACCCCTCAATCCACCGACTCAACTCGGTGAAGACCGTGAAAGCTCGATATTTTTATCTTGTTTGTTTTAGAGTTAGGTGAGAAGCCAAAAATTGTACAAGCACTTAGATAGTTGAATGGGATTTGGGCACTACTCCTTAACATGTACGCGAGCAATTAAAACCAAGACAATGATGGGATTATTCACCCCCATGTCAATGATTTTTATTTTTGGTAAATTTTAAGTTGGAGTAATGTTAGCAATCCCAATTTTATTTGTTATCACTTTTTTTAGTTTTTTAATAAAAAATGCACGAGCCTATCGAGGGATCAATTTGACTTAGCACCTAGGTGATCAAAATCAAAGGGAGAGCTGGAAAAGCAATGCACGCGGAAAATCGATGATGAATGCTAAATAGAAATGCTCACCTTTCCTCCACCACTCTACATGCAAAGATGCTCAGCAAACCTATACTATATGCAAATGCAAGCCGATGAAATCGCTCTAAGTACAGAAATTGCTAGTGTGAAGAACCAATGCTAATGACTTAAAATGGAACCTAAAGTCTAGTCTTAGAGTCTCCTCAGTGCCCATAATAGTGGTTCCTGCAAGCGCTGTATGGAGAACTCTCACGGCATGTGGTTTTCGAGACTAAGTGAGAAGCAGTTTTGATATTTGACTAAGTCCAAATGTACTATAGGTGCATGCAAGGATACTTAAGTGTTTGAATCTAGTATTATCATCAAGCAAATCTTACAACTAGGGTTCAATCACACATAAGAAAGATAACAAAACCAGGAAACAAAATAAATAATGCGAAAAAAATACGAAAAAGTCGTCGAGGCCCCCAAGGGAGCAATCCCTCGGGCACTGAACCTTGTGAAGTGTAGCATAATTCTGAGAGTCATGTTTAAGTTATTACAATAAAATGGTCTCTCCCTCTCTCACTTAAATTACAAAAATAAACACAACAAAAATGCAACTGTCTCTCAAAAATCTTCTAAGTGTCTTCTGTTGCTCTCTCCTACTAGCTAGGGTAGAATAGTTGTCTCCATTTTTCACGGATGCACAAGATCACCAAGGCGATCCTCCTCGATCCATGGTCCCTCGCAACAAAGACAATAAAGAAGATGTGATTAGATAATTAAATAATTATATAAAATAAATAAGAAAATAAATAAAGCACAAAAATAGACAAATAATCAAAATCAAGCAAAAAACCAATCTATGCGCAGTCGCTCCCGGAAACGACTTCATTTGATAATCAGCATTTTGTGATGGTCTAAAGTAGCCTACAGAAGGCAAGAACTATAGCGTCACGAAATTCCAATTAATCAACAATTAACCCACAATAAATAAATCAAGCAATGAAAAGTAAATGTGTGGAGTAAAAATTTATTTTGCAACAAAGATATATATAGTGTGCAAGTATGTGTAAAGTGTCGAATACTAGGAGCAAGCATGAAATTTCGCAAGTGAATGCAAAAATGTGATTGTGAACAATTTATCTATATATTCTTTTCTGTTGGTTTTAATTTTTAATTTTTAATTTTTTTTATTTTTGATTTTTTATTTTTATATTTTGATTTTTAACTTTCTGTTTTTGTATTTTCTTTTTATATTTTCATATTTGTTTTTCTTTTAGTTTATATATATAAAGTTATATATAAAATATATATAATATAGGCTAAGGTAGATATAAATATTAATAAAAATAATTAAAATAAAAGAAATATAATATTTTCGAATTTTTAAATTATTATACTATTTTTTTGATTTTTTTAAGAATTTTTGCTAATTTTTTATATTTTTAAAGGCAAAAATATCCTAAATCAGGGTTTAATTAAATACCCAAATTAAAATGGAGATAAAAATATCAAATAGAATGATAACTTTTCTAAATTAAATTTTTTTTATTAATATTGAATAAAAATAAAATTCAGAAATAAGAAACACAATTTTTGGAGTTTTTGATAATTTTATAAATTTTTATAAATGTTCTAAAGGTTTTTCAATTTTTTAGAGTTTCCTTTTATAATTTTTAGAAATTTTTGGTCTAGAGTTGTAAAATAACTAAATAAACATAAATACATTTTTTTAGAATTTTTCAAAATAATTTTCTCATATTATAGATTTTATACTGTAAATAGGGGATTTTTTGCTCTTTTAGACTTTTATAAAATAGCTAAAAGTTTCAAAAATGCTAAAATGACTATAGGGTGTGAAAATGGAAGCACTCAAGAACTTAAGTATATTTTTGCGTGATTTTAGGAGTACATTTACTATATTTAAAAATCATAAAATATAGACCAAAAATATTGAATTGGTAAGGGAATATATGCAATAAAAAATAAATGGAGGGACTCAGATGCAAATACACCAAAATATATACAAAGCAGTTCAAAGTTCAAGGACTAAATACAAATAGGTAAATGCAAGAAGGCCTTTCCACATAATACTTGCCCCTCACGTGGACAACCATATGAGATGCGCCCGCAAAGGATATGTTAATAATTACAATAAAGTTATGGGTTCCAATACAAATGTCTCAAAATATTTCCACTACATACTTAATTTACAAAAGTAAATATTAATGACAAAAATCAGGGGGTATGAGTGAAGTTTACCCCCAAAGAGGCATTGGGCAGCATCAGATATCTCATCAGAGGGATGAAAGGTGTTCTGACAAGGGCTAGGAGACAGGTCCAAAGAGTTGACCTGCGTCAACGTGCAACCACAGTTGGTTGGTCCACGTGGACCAACCAGGAAAATCCAGCCCAAAATTGAATTTAAAAATCATTATTAATTATAAAAATGATTTTATTAATTTTAGATTATAAATAAAAATTGTTTATTTTTAAAGTATTTTATTATGATTTTTATTTATTTTTTAAAGGCTATTTATTACGAGTTACTTTTTAAGGTTAATTTATAGGTATATTCATCTATATATTTATGTCTTTTATTTTTATTTTCTAATTTTATTTTTATTATATTATTTTATTATTTTATATAATTATAACTTATATATATATAAGTATAGTTTTGTTATATTTTTCTGATAAAATATATACACTTAAATAAATAGGTCTATTTATTATATAGGTATAGTTACAGGTATTACATCTATGTATTTTGTATACATGTTTTATTTTAATGTAATATTTATGTTTTTTATTTCAGTTATAATATGTACATATATTATAAATCATATTTACAAAATTATAAAATTATAAAATTATAAAAATAGTGAATAATGAATAAAATGAATAATTTAATTGGGAAAACTGTACAATAGGTGTCCAAAACCTAACTTTCATACTTAACTCCAAAAAATATGAAACTACCTTCATTAAATATCTTATTAAAAGTTATATACACTTAAAGGTAATTTTGATATGTTTTGTGTATTTATTTGAGAGATGTGGTTTGTGAAGTTAGGAATTTGGAAACTTGTTTAGACTATAATTTGTACACTGTGTATTATTTTTGTGTAAATTCAATTTTGTATTTTTCTATATGTTATTATCTACAACTTTCATGTCAAAGTTTATTTATTTGAGGTATAAAAAGTAAAAAAATAAAATAGGTCCCAAAAATGAATAAAAAATGAATTATTGAAATGAATTCTTATTATATTTTGACCCTTATCTCCCCCTACTTTATTCCTTGTCGACTTAGTCGTCAAGATGCCTAGGTCTCGGGGCTTATGGTCAAAAAATATCATTGATATTTAATCTTTTTATTTTATTTTATTTATTCTATAATTTTGGCATTAAAAATAATATTTTATGCACTATTTACACAATAATGCATGAATGTTAAGTTGCATGAATTAAAGGTATTTACATGCATTTATTAATATTTTTAAGGCTGAAATGATATAATAAAGGTGATAAAATGGAGATTCATCACCTATCTCCCCCTACTTTGTTCCTTTTGGATTATGTCATCATTATGACCGAGTCTTGGGGACAATGGTCATAAATACCTTTGACATTTTATTTCTTTTTCTTTTCTTTTCTTTATTCGTTTATTTTGTCTTTAAATAATGTATTTTATATAATATTTATATAATAAATAATGAATGTTAATTTATGCAAAATAATGATATATACATGCATTTAGCTAGGGTTTAAAGGATAAAATGAAAGAATAATGGTGATGAAATGAAGATTCATCAGAGCCATATTGGGGCAACGACGAGAGGGAATATTGTTTGTTATTCACTACGTGATCAAAGTTTTAGATCAAGCACAAAAAAATTATACAGTTACTGGAAAGGAAGTGCTCACAGTAGTTTGGGCTCTTGAGAAGTTTAGGTCCTATATTTTGGGCTCTAAGGTAATAATTTACATAGATTATATAGAAAAGAAGGATGTGAAGGCGCATCTTCTCACTTGGATCTTGTTACTCCAGGAGTTTGATTTGGAGATTAAAGATAAACCTAGAGTTAAGAATGTAGTGGCTGGTCATTTTTCCCGTTTAGATTAAAAGGATTCCCCTGACTCAGAGCCAATCAGAGAGACATTTCCAGACAAATCAACTTGTGATGTCGATTCACTTCTGCGGTATGCTAACATGGTAAACTATCTTGTATGCAAGCAAGTTCCCCATGGTTGGACTAGGAGCAGTATTGACTGACTGAAATCGAATTCGAGGAGATAAGGATCCATTCCTTTTCTTTGAAGGACCTAATTTTGTCTGGAGAAGGCGTATTCCTCAGGAGGAATACCAGAGTAGCCTCCCATATTGTCATTCATTAGAAGCTGGAGGACACCATTCGGGAAAAAGAACAACTTACAAAGTACTTCAATGTGGATTGTATTGGTCAACCTTATTTAGAGATGCCACTGATTTTGAGTGGTCTTGCCTGATTTTTCAAAGTATGGGATAGATTGTTGTCCATAGAAATGAAATTCCCATGCAACTGATAATTTTTTGTGATGTTTTTGGCGCATAGGGTATAGACTTTATGGGTCCCTTTCCCAATAGCCATGAATATGAGTACATTTTTTAGTGGTAGATTATCTTTCAAGGTGGGTGGAGGTTATCCCAGCCCTAGCCACATATAGCAGGACAATTTGTAAGTTTATTAATGATCCTACCATTTCAAGGTTCGAGGTTCATAAGGTTTTGATATCTGATGGGGGTAGCCACTTTGTGAATAGAGATATGAAGTACGTGGCTAAGGACTACAAGTTTGAGCACAGAGTTACTAGTCCTTACCACCCACGGTCTAATGACATGGCAGAGGTTTCAAATAAGAAGGTGAAGAATACTTTACAAACGCTAGTTCGTCCTGATAGGAAGAATTGGTCCTAGCTATTGGACCAAGTTCTATGGGCCAACAGGACAGGCTACAGGACTCCACTTGGTACTTCACCTTTTAGAATGATTTATGGCAAAGCATATTATTTTCCCGCTAAATTAATTCACAAGTTTGAGTGGGCAATAAAAACTTATTGGAGTTGTCACCTAGGGAAGTTATGTCATGACTTAAACCTTAAAGAGATAGTGGTTATCCGAAATAGAATGTATGATAACAGTTTGATCTATTGATGAATCCGTGATTCATCATACTAAAAGATAAAAATAGAGCTTCATTCTCGAACAATTAGTTGCATTTCACCATTTATTCTGCAAATTTTCCAGTCATGCACTTAAAATCAATATATGCATTTTAACACTCATAATTGCATTCATAATCATCTTCACATTTACATCTAATTTCATGCATTTTTAGCTAATTCGTGTTAATTCCAATTGACCTAAAACCACCTTCATTGAATACATATTACTGACAAGATTAACAGAAAAATACAAAAAAATACCACCCCTGAGACAAAACTCCAATTTTAGATTAGACAGACTAAAATGCACATACCTTCCACATACAGTGTCTAATTTAGGCCTACTCACTTTTAAAGTAATAAATATTCAAAGACCTTCAAAACAAGACTAATTTCATAGGAATCGGAGCTCATATGTGAAAGTTGGGTTTTGGGCCTCTTTTGCGTGTTTTGAGTTTTTTCTAATTTTGACTGGATATTTTATATACATAATTAACTCTTTTTATTTTATTTATTTTTTTTGTATTATTTGATTAAAATTTTATTAAAATCCACATAAATCTAAATTCAAAATGAGACGGTCAGCAAAGAATCTGACCGAGTATGAGTGTCCTTTGTGAGTTTGTACAAATATCTCACTTTTTCTTCTTTATTTTATTCTCTTATTTTATTACTTACAAAAAATCTAAACAATTAAAATATTGTGTAAATATTTATCTCCGATTTTATCATTTTTTCTTGATTTTTCTCTTAATTAAAAATCACAAAAAAAATATAAAACTCAAAAATCAAGGTATTTTATGTATATAGAGTACTCCCAAAATATCATTTTACACAAATGGCCTCTTTTGCTCTTGGTCCCTTCATAAAAGATGTAGATCTCATCGAGATGAGCATTTTTTGTGTAGAGCACTTTTTGATCCGAGGTTGTTTGTTATTTCTTTTTTATTTTTCTCTTCTTTTTATTCCTGAATTTTCTGGAGCTAACACTTGGCAGCTCCTGGACCAGCCACGCGTCACTTATTTTCTAACTTATTTTTATTTTTAGTTTTATAAAAAAAAAGAGAAGACCTCACGTGCCTTGCACGTAAGGACTTCTCCTTCCTCCCTCCATTCTCGTCTTCCCCACCCGCTTCGCAACCTCCGTCGACCCAGTCAACCCGCGCTTCTACGATCCCCAACATCTCCCCCGCAACCACCGAGGCGCCTCTTCGCATCCTTTGTGTGGACTCAACCATCATCCCAATACCTTCTACTCCCTATAAAAATTAATCACCCCCCTCCTGCAAGGGACATCATCCATAGCCTCGATTGTACCCAAGAAAAGCTCGCGAAGAGGCTGGTGACAAGGGCCTACTCCACCGCAGCGACTTTCAAGCGAGATCATCAATGATACTCATCGCATCAGTCGTGGAATTGAGGTGACGACCAGAAGAGGACCTTCGTCTATTCTACCTTCAGGTAAAAACCAATTTCCTTCATCCTCTGTTTCCCCTGTTTTCCTATGTTTCACCGAGTTCTCCTTCATTGCACCCTCTCTGAGCTCGTGAGCCGCTTCGCCCCGCCTTCCTCCATGCAACAGCACTTTGCACGTAGTCCCTCACTGCTCCTCCGCTGACAAACAAGGAGTATCGCAAATGCCACCACCCGCATATGCCTCTCCGATTGTCACATGTTGCACGTCTCCCCTCTTTCCGCACAGAGGACCAGTAAGTACGCCACCACCTGCACGTCTCGTCCTCCGACGAACTCCACTCCACCGCATCTTGGGTAGGAACCAGCATCAACGACAATTTCCATTCTCACTGTGTGTCGGCCGAGACCCCTGCTCAACTACCCTCAAACATTCCACAACTCCAAAACCTTCTCTAGCCATGGCCGTCGCGCTCCAACCCGCCAGCAGGCGTGCTCCGCTCCACCTATGCCTCCCCATACAACCGACGCCTTCGACCACCATCTCGTTCGTCAGAAGCTCCGTTGGCACACCCTCGTCACCTGCCTCGACCTTAGTTTCAACGAAGAAGAAAAGACTAAAAGACCCCCTTCTCACATCACATGATGGGGTGCGTCCTCCTGAGGAATATTTATGAAGAAACCCCCATGTCTGCAGAATCGCAACCCACTTCAGATCAGGCACGTGCTTTGCACATGCCTAGGTGGAAATTTGTATGTAGCCCCTCGAGGTTGCTTTGAGTAGCACCCATCCCCAGTAATCCAACACCACATGTTGTTTAGGTACCCCTTGGAGATTTTGCAAAGGAACCCTTCAGGGTTTAGGTAATTCTATCTAGATCCTGCTACAGTATTTTCTTTACTTTATTTAGTTAGTTTAATTGCAAACATACCCCTTCTTTATCTTGTAATTTCAAACCTTAGTTTTGCATCGTTTTATTTATTAAAAATTACATTTTGTTCTTCAATTAATTCTCTACAATATCGCATACTTGTGGTATTTTTATTCTCTGTGATTAATTAATTAATATTATTCTTGCATAAAATTATGTATTTTGCCCAACCTGTACTTAGAAATTCATAGTCAATTAACCATAGCTTAAAAAATTGCCAAAAATCATGGATCTTAGAATTAGTTATTAGTAACATTGTGCCCAAAAAGAGTGATTTGCATGCATAATTTTCTCTAGAAAAGTCATTTTGTATATTACACTAATTGATTTTTAATAGGTATTAAATCCAACATTTTTAGGGTTTGGGATTTTTCTGAGATAGATGAGCTAGTGATGTATCTTAGATAATTTTATTTCCTAAAAATAAGTGGATTCAGTATTTATTATAATTAATTATTGGCAACCTCATTGTTTGCATTCATTAATTCATAAAAAAATTCATCTTGCATCCAAAAATTCCAAAAAATACAATAGTCTAATTTCATTATATTTCACATCCAGGCCAAGTTTGAGGATTTTTGGAATTCATTTGCTCAAAATTTGTAATTTAACCCTAAACTTTACCAACATTGTATTTGCCTAATTTGTTGCATTTAAAAATTAAAAAAAAATACTTCTTTGAAAACCTAAGTTCGAGACATACTAAAAATCAACCTAAGGAGATAGTTTCCTTCCTGAGTTCGACCATGGACTTACCAAATAAAAAAATTAATTGATCGCTTGCTTTTAATTAAAAAACAATTATTAACCAATAATTGCCTGCCCACAACGAACGAACAACTTTTCAATCATTAATTCGATCAAGTTGAAAAGGTGAATTTTAGGATTCTTCAAATGGCATCGTTACCGAGGAGGCACAATTTAGATTGTTTTTACAAAATCAAAGTTTTAGGTTTTCCACCTCCAGGTAGTCTGACCCCCAGTTTTCATCTATTTATTTCTCCATTTTTTCAGTATTTTTATTTGTTTTATTTTTGTATATTTTTCTGTGAATATCTCCCTAATATTTGATGTATTATTTTTCGTACGAGGTACCCTGTGACTCGGAGTGATCATCTTGGAGACCGACGTAACTCGGAGCGACCGGATACACACCATTTTCTCATTTTTTGGAGAGAGAGAGAGAGAGAGTGTGTGTGTGTGTGTGTTTCTTTAATTTCTAATTAATTCCTAATTTTCAGTGGTCCTGATCGGGTTCTCACTTGTGTAAAAGAGACTGAATATTTTTCTATGATGTGTCGTCTTGTTTCACCCTCCGATAAGGATGGGGTTCGACTTGAGTGGTGAAATTAGGATAGGCACATGGTACTATTATTTCAAACTTCTTTGTACCCTTCGTATTTTAGGACCACACTCCACTCTTATTATACGCATCTTAGATCATTTTCACTTAGTTGAATTCATTTACTTCTTCCCACTAATTAGAACTATCTATTAGGTGCGGTTTCATTACTTGCGTTACATATAGTATACTATTTTCAATATTGTATTGCATCCCGCATGAAAAGCTAATGACCGAAAAATGTGAACGAGCGATTAAGGGAGATAAATAACTCAGGTCGTTGCGACCTCAATCACTCGACAATCGGTCCATCAAGAAAAATAAGGAACCTCCAAATAAGCAGATAAAATAATGAAAATCAAATAGCGGTCCTCTCTCTTTTTATTAACCTGGTACAACGACCAGGGTCGGACTCAAGGAGCAAGGGATGGCCTTACGGCCTATGAAATAATCAAAATCGCAAAATAAGGGAGAAAATCTTTTTGGTGGATTTTAATTATTTTTAAATTTTTTTGTGTTTTTAATTTTATAAGGAAATGTATAAACAATCAACTACCACAAATTATTTAAGCATTCAAAAAATACACAGAAAATTCAAACAAAATTATTTTTGTGTTTTTAATATTTTAAAGTAATTTTGGTGAATTTTTCAGAATTTTTCAATTTTTATTTGATTTTCTAAAAATCAAGAAAAGAGAAAACAGGAGATCAATGTACAGCTAGACTTGAAAGATCAATTAAAAATAGATAATTGATCTATAAAAGTCTACAAAAACTAAATTATAGAAAAAGAGTTTTTTTTTATTTTTAGATAATTGTTTAGAATTTTTATAAGATTTTTAGATTTTTTCAATTTTTATGGTTTTTATAAATCCAAATATGCTCAAAATTGGACAGAAGCTAAAAGACAACCAAATTAGCTATTCCTAATTTTTTTAGAATTTTTAGACAAGTTTTTATATTTTTAATTGATTTTCTTTTTCAAACAGTAAGAAAAATACGTGTTTTTGATTTTTTTTAAAATAACAAAAAGCCTTGAAAATGTCCCAAAAAATTAGAGAAATTTTTACACAGTGGCAGTATCCAAATTTCACCTAATTTGGATTTGATTTGATATTTTATTCAATAAAGACAAGGCACACAGCAAGCAAGGACCTAAGTGCAAAGAAACATATTTCCATGGCCAAATAATAACACGTGTAAAAAGCTCAGGGGCCAAACTTGCAAAATACCCAAAACTACACGCGCGCAACACATGATTCAGACACAGAAGGGCATAAATGTAATTCCTATTTAAAATATGCAATCAATAACACATAGGAAATATAGGGTAAAGCATGCAAATATCCCAAGTCCTCACGTGTCGATGCACGTGGCTCACATAAACAAGGACTAAATTGCAAATAAAACAACTCTAGGGACCTAACTGCAAATGTTCCAAAATAAAAACAACGTACTAAAATATTTACAGGACTGAATGGAAATAACAAAAGGACATGGGCCTAAGGGAAATTACCCCTTTATTACGATTTGATGGACAAGGAAGCGCCACGTGGAGATCCGATGGCTGAGAATAGAAGACGCCTCTTCGTCGATGATCGGTCCGGATCAAAGCCCTGATGGATCGGACGGTGGATGTCTCTCGAGGATGAACAGTCCGGATCAGAACTGGAGTGGAGGGGTTGATCGAACGGTAGCTGGAGGTTCTCGAAGAACAGCCCTTCGACGAGCTTCGTCGGCTCACTCCGTGCGCACTGGACCTCCTCATGGGCTGCTGAGATGTGGAGAAGGAAGCTCAGACTCGTCCGCATCTGGTGGGCTCCTCCGATGAGGCCGGGAAGCTCCGGGGAGCTCCGACGATGAAGGAGGAGCGAAGCTCCTGTGCTCGGATGTTCTGACCTCCAGATGGGGTCCTTAGACCTGCAAAACAGCACAGAACGAACGCTGGGTCGAGGGCAAAGTGCCTCGACCCAGTTATGGGTGAAATGGTGATCTGAAGGGGGGCGGAGCATGGTCTCCGGCGAAGCGACGGCGGAGGAGACCTGAGGTCCTGCTCCGAGGCGAGAGAGGATGATCGGAGGTACAGAGAATGTGGGGAGGAGTCTCGTGAGTGTGTATCGGGTGTCGGATGGTCGAATGAGTGACTGAAACGAGGTCAATCAGCCGGCGGCGCGATTGGGTGAAATCGAAAATTAGGCTAATCTACAGGGTATCGGATCTACCTGATGGATGCAATCGACTGGGCTAGAGATGTTGGACCTCCGGGGGTCTTTGCCTCAAGGGTTCGTCGGGACCCGAGGCTGGGCTTGCACAGCGGCTCAAGTCGTCGGATTAGTGGTTGGGGCTCTCCCCTCCTTGCTGCGACACTCTCCTCCGATATCTGTCACTCTAGGGAAGATAATGGAGCTCCTGGGAGTGGAAAACGAAGGCCAAATATGCATGAAAAGTGCGACGAAGCAGGTGCTAAATAGTGGTAGGGATCTGGCCTAGAAGGAGTCGGGCAAGGCACGGTGATGCACGAATCCCTACGCAAACCTCCGGGCGAGAGTCTCGGATGATTCAAGGATAATCGGGGCGCGGGGTTTCGATTGATGGTGGTTGGATCACTACGCGAAAAATAGGTGAAGTCGGGTCAGGGCGCAGGATCCGCGGGCTGGTGGTCCAAGGGGGGGAGTTGACCGGGGTCAACAATCCCCCTGGACCAATGGGAGGCCGCCTTTTATTAATTATTTGAAAATTCAATTAAAAATAGTAAATGATTTTATTTCTAAAAAGTTTAAACATGAAAAATGTTTATTGTTTTTCAAATTATTTTTTTATGATTTTTATTTATTTTTTAAAAATAAATAATGTATTTACATGATATTATTATAATATGTAGGTATATATACATATGTATTTTTTATTTTTATTTTTATTTTTAATTGTTTATTTATGTACAATTATTCCAATTTTATATTTTATTTATTTACAACATAAAATTTGGAATAAAAAGGTATTTTTATTTTATTTTTCTGATTTATTTACATGGATTAAATAAATAGGTTTATATACATATGTACATGATATATACACAAGGTGGTCAATGATTTTTATTATTTTTGTTTTTATTTTTCTGATTTTTATTTTATTTTTATTTTTACAAATATGTACAAAATATGAGAAACACTTTTCAATTTTTATTTTGAGGAAAATAAATTTATTTAAATGCATAGGATTATGTACAAATATGATTGACCTTATCTCCCTCTACTTGGGTTCTTTTGCGGTCAGACCCATGTTGAGCCCTCCCTTGGGATTAGGTCACTCAATATTTATTCTAAATATCTCCCTCTTTTTCTTGTGTTTCTTTATTCCTTTATTTTGACACAAAAACATGGTAATTATGCATATTTACATGATGCATGTGTTTTGATAATTTATGCTATTTACACACATTTACATGGTATTTGGCTAAGGTTTCTAGCTAAAATAAAGGAATAAAGAGTGATGAATTGGGATTCATCACTCCCATTCATCACCCCCCTATACTTTACTTTTTCTAGTCCCTTAGCAAACACTTATTTGAAATAGAAGTGCAAAAGAGAAAGAAAAAGAAAAGGAGAGGAAATCAAGGTTGATTATTAAACTTTCCTTCATTAAATTGAAATATGGAGCTCGGTCAGACCTTTGGATTATTAATTTGTCAGAACCTTATTTGGACTTAAGCTTAAAACTTAACAGCCTCTAAGTTCCACCAATCTATGGTCAAGACTCCTCAATAAACCAGATCAGAACAAGTCTACATACACAAACTCTAATGACAATGAATCTTTCCTTGTACTGTGTAAGTGATATGTAGCTCCCCACCTCAGAAGTAATAAAGAAACAATCTCCCTCAACCCGGTAACTCTAATGCCTCGGTCTAGCCACTCTTTCCTCGAGAAGGGGGGTATTCCCTTCTAAGTTCAAGTGTAACCGGCTCAAGAAGAGGGGGAAGAAGAGAATGGACCATGACCAGTGTAGCCATGTATCCTTGGGAGCTCTAACCAGTGTAGCTGAGTCTCCCGTTGCAAGCTTCATGAGATGGTCATGTATAACATAATCTTTGCTTTATTTGACTATGTACACTCCGGTGGGATTATTAAACTTTCAATCCGACCCACCACTTTTTTGGAGTTCTTTTCTTTTTGCACATTTTTTTCATGTGCATCTGTACAACATATCTACATGGTGCAACATAAATACAAAGGAGTTTTTCCTCTTGAGCCAGTAGACTATCCCTCTTTTGAAGCTTTATTGCAACCCAAAGCTTCTGTCTTTAAACTTCATAACCACCAGACCAAGTTGAGACGCACTTCCTTCACTATAAGAAGAAGAGAGGTTCCGCCTAGAAGTACTACCCTCATATGCTACCCCAAGCCAAAGGAAACTGCCTCCTCACCACCTCATCCATGGAGAGCTATGTGTAGAGTGCTGGTGCAAGTAAAGCCATTGTCTCTGAGAGTCATGCGTGTGTTGTTAAGTGCTCTACTTAGGCTCATCAAGATGACATATGCTCATAGCCTAGTGGACTCAACGAATTAAGTCCCAATGGACCTAAAAAGTCTCAATCCTAAGCCCTATAAGGTTCCTCTTATAATTAGGTGGATTAAGGTCTTAACCAAGCTCCATTTGTCAATTTAATTCCAGGCCAGTTTAAATGTCAACTATGATTTGGGAAACTGTGCAAGTATTTACAAAGATGCTATTTTACAAAGATGCAATTTACAAATATTTACACAAGTGCAAATTTTTGAAAAATGTTTGAAAACATGGATGTATGCATGAATGCGAATTTTTGCAAAATATTTACAAAAATTTACACAAGGTTTTTGCAAACTTTTTGTTTTGCAAACCTTTTGTTTTTCAAATATTTTACAAAAATTGTGTACTATATATATAAATTTTGATATGAAAATATTTACAAGGTATTTACACAAAAGATTTTACAATCATTTGTACAAAAATAGTTTTTATAAATAAATAGGTATGTGCAAAAAGATTTTTATGTACAAGGGAAACTTTTAAATTTTTATGGATTTTTAGCCATTTTTATTAATTGACACATTCACACAAAGTACAAGTTATGGCTAAAGTATATATGAAATATATACGACACCCCCCTATACTTAGCTCGAACGATGTCCTCAGAGTGATCAAGAGCGATGAAGAAGACATAGCTCGTGCTTAGTATAGGGAAGTGAAAAGAAATGGTATGTACAACGATGAATCAAAGAATAGAATCAAGAGAACTCGGTGTTTCCCCCTATACTTAGGATCATGTAATCCTAAGTATAGCAAGTTGTACATGAAGGGAAATCCAAGTGGAAGGATGTACAGGGTCTACCCCCCCTATACTTAGGGTGAAACATCCCTAAGTATAGGCAGCAAAACAGGGGTAGAAAGAATCAATAGGATACCCGAGAGTCCGACACCCCCCTATACTTAGGGTAAAGTACACCCTAAGTATAGCATAATCATAAGATGAGAAAAGGGGTGTGGGACTAAAGAATAGAGTGATATGGACAACTGGATCTATACAAGTCGGAAGAGCAATGATAATCAAGCGTGAGATGTAATAGATGTGAGTCAAGAGACCACATCACACGCAAAGTGAATCGGGGCAACATCAACGACCCGTGGCTCATGATCTAGATATGGCTTGAGCCGCTGGCCGTTCACTCGAAAGGTAGCATCAGAAGACAACTCAGATATATCAATACTCCCATTGTCATGTACCTTTCTAACCAAATAGGGTCCCTTCCATTTGCTCTGTAGCTTCCCTGGAAATAGATGAAGCCTAGCATCAAACAGTCATACTCTCTATCCTGGCTCAAACTGCTTGTGGCTGATATGAGAATCATGCCACTCTTTCACTCTCTCCTTATAATGTAGGCTGTTGGAAAAGGCGGTATCACGAAGCTCCTCCAGGGCTGCTAACTATGCCCTTCTCTGATCTCCTAGACTCTCTTGATCCAAAAGTATATCAGTGACGGCCCAAAGTGACCTATGTCTCAGATTAACAGGTAAAGGGCAGGGCTTGCCATAAACGAGGCGAAAGGTAGATGTACCCAAAGGCGTCTTGAAAGACGTCCGATATGCCCACAAGACCGAGTCCAAAAGCTGTGACCAATCCTTTCGGTCAGGGCGGACGACTTTCTGCAATATAGTCTTGATCTCCATGTTCGACACTTCAGCAAGACCATTCGTCTGAGGGTGGTATGGAGTGACAACTTGATGGTCTATGTTGAACTCACTAGCAAGGACCTTTACCTTGTCATTGACGAAATGAGACCCCCCATCAGATATCAACACTCGAGGTACCCCAAATCGTGAAATGATATTCTTCCTCAAAAATCTGCATACAGTCCTGGCATCTATGGTTCGGGCGGGGATGGCCTCAACCCAACGACTCATATAATCCACGGCCAACAGATTGTACTCGAATCCCTGACTCCTAGGGAATGGACCCATGAAATTGATGCCCCATATGTCAAAAATCTCACAGAAGTGTATGGGTTGCATCGGCAGCATATCACGCTGTCAACAAGTGCCCATGCTCTGACAGTCAGTACACCTCTTCACGAACTCATCAGAATCCTTGAAGAGAGTAGGCCACCATAGGCCGGATTGGAGCACTTTCTGTGCCGTTCTCCTCCCTGAGTGATGTCCTCCTGCCTCAAGCTTGTGGCAGTAAGTAAGGACGATGTGGTGCTCCTCCTGAGGAATGCACCTACGCTAGATACTATCCCCTCCCTCGTGGTAAAGGACGGGATCCTCCCAATCGTAAAACTTGGCCTTCACGAGGAAGGTCTCAAGTTTCTGCCTGGGCCAATCTTGTGGAACTTTCTTGGCGACAAGATAGTTCACAATGTCGGCATACCATGGGAGTGAGGCGATAGCATGGATCGCCTCATCTAGGAAGGTCTCACAAATAGGCTCAGTCTGCTCAGAATCCTCAAGATACTCCAATTGGGAGAGATGATCCGCCACCACATTCTTGACTCCAGGCTTATCCTTAATCTCTATTTCAAACTCCTGGTGTAGAAGGATCCATTTGATCAATCTAGCTTTGGCATCCTTCTTTGCCATGAGGTACCGGATGGCGGTATGATCAGTATAAATGGTCACTTTAGATCCAATGATGTAAGATCTGAACTTATCTAGGGCAAAAACTACGGCTAGCATCTCCTTCTCAGTGACTGTATAGTTCCGCTGCGTGGCATCCAATGTACGGCTAGCGTAGTGAGTAGCAAATGGGACCCCATCCCTCCTCTGTCCCAGCACGGCCCCCACGGAAAAATCAGAGGCGTCCATCATGATCTCGAAGGGAGAGACCAATCGAGTGGCTGGAGAACAGGAGCCTCTATAACATAGCGCTTGAGAGTCTCAAACGACGATAGAAACTTATCATCAACAAGGAACTCGGTGTCTTTTGTCAGCAGATCAGTCAACGGTCGGGCAATCCTGTTGAAATCATGAATGAAGTGTCGGTAGAAACCGACATGCCCCAGAAAAGACCGTAACTGCCGCAAGTTGGATGGTGGATTGAGTTTTCTAATGACATCCACCTTGGCCGGATCAACCTCCATGCCCCTGGTGGAGATGATATGACCAAGCACCATCCCTTGAGTCACCATGAAGTGACTCTTCTCCCAAGACAACACAAGGTGAACCTCTATGCATCGCTGAAGGACTTGGTCTAGGCAGTCAAGACAAGAATCGAATCTGTCGGCGTAGACCGAGAAATCATCCATGAAGACCTCTAAGCACTCCCCCACCATGTCCGAAAAGATGGACAACATGCATCTCTGAAATTTCGCCGGAGCGTTGCACAATCCAAATGGCATGCGTCTGAAAGCATATGTCCCGAAGGGACACGTGAAGGTGGTTTTGTCCTGGTCCTCGGGCGCGATGGCCACCTGATTATAGCCGAAGTACCCATCCAAGAAATAATAATGGCTCTTCCTGCCAGCCTCTTAATAATCTGATCAATAAAGGGCAGGGGAAATGATCCTTCTTGGTGGTCTGGTTCAATCGTCTGTAGTCCACATAGACCGGCCAAGAAGTAGGTACCCAAGTAGCGATCTCCTCTCCAGACTCACTGATGACTGTAGTGATGCCCGTCTTCTTGGGCATCACATGCAATGGACTGACCCACTTGGAGTCGGAGATGGGGTAGATAAAATCGACGCTCCACCATTTCGAGATCTCCTTCATGACAACCTCTCGAAGATTCGGGTTCAGCTACCGCTGGAACTCACGCGATGGCTTTGCCTCCTCCTCGAGATAGATATGGTGGGAGCATAGAGCCGGACTGATCCCCTGGAGATCGGCTACACTCCATCCTATCACCTTGAGGTTCTTTTCAAGAACCCCCATCAGACGGGATTCTTGCTCTCCAGTCAAATCAGCGGAGATAATGACTGGGTACATCTCATGCTCACCCGCAAGGAACCTATACTTCAGCGACGACGGTAGCGGCTTCAGCTCTGGACAAGTAGGTGCTGGCGGATCTGGCCTCTGAAGAATCCGAGTGAATGCTGCCAAATCTGCATGGGAGAATGAGAACTCTCGCTCACAAACTGGATCTAGAGAAGTCTGCTCGACTGGTCTGTCTCTGCTTTGCTCGGAATCAACCTCCTCTCTAGTTGTAGGCTCAGTGGAAGTCAGACATGGTGTCAAATCATCAAACTCTGCCCAATCACTATCTGACTCCGAGGGATCTGTAACATATTCACAAAAATCTGTCTCGCGGTCAAGAACCGGGTCTGCTGCCTGAAATGTATCCTGGACCAGGAATGTGCTCTCCAAGCTCTCCTCTGCTGGCGTCTCTGCATTAGCGAACTTAGAAGGTGATAGGATGGCATGTGCGACTGGATCTGCCCAAACTGCCTTGTCATTTGTAATCACAAAATCGCAGTCCTGGTGGATGTCTTGCCCTGCCTCTGTCATCTGCTCTGAATCGGAAGTCGGCTCTGAGCAAGCTGAATCTCTTTCTCTAGTCTCCTCGACCGTCTCTATTTGTATACTCTCGCCCTCGATGCGAAAGTACACCTTCCTGCTATCATGGTCGGATACTGCCTTGGCTGTGGCCAAGAACGGGCGTCCTAAAATGATAGGGGTATCGGTCACAGACTCAGGGATCTCCATGTCCAACACAACGAACTCCACGAGGAATTTCAGGCCCTGAATTGTGACGACCTTCAGCAACCCCTTCGACCTCTTGACAGATCGATCAGCAAACTGAAGGATCGTCCTGCTTTGTCGGAGAGTGCCCAACTCGAAGCGATCGAGAAGGGATGCCGGAAGTAGGTTGATCGAAGAATCGTTGTCTAATAGAGTGCGGTCGAACCTCTGCTCATGAATGTGGCATCTAACATACGGGGCTCCTGCATCTGGCCTCTTGGCTGGCAGACGGTTTTGTATCACGAAACAAGTGGCTCGAGTAAGCACATGGATCTCTGACTGATGGTTCCTCCTCTTCCTCTTGGCTGTGGTCCTGTCTCTGAGTGATCTCTGGAGTAGAGGGATGTGCTCCAAGGCCTCCTAAAGAGTCAGTTGTATATGGAATCGATCTATCATCTGCTGGCTGAACTCTATCTGATGATTCTTTTTTGATTTTCTATTTTCTTCCCCTTTGCCATGTGAAGTTCTCGTGGAAAGGGGATCACGGGGTCCTTCTCAGATGAAGGACTAGGAGAGGGCCCGGCATGCTCATGAACAACAGAATCCACACAATCATCATCAATCAACACATGTGGATCCGAAAATAACAAACCCTTTCCTTTATTTCTAGAAACGTCCTGAGATACATGTACATACAGAAAGACAATAGGACAAGCAGGAGTAGAAATGGTGGCCTCAGTACCACCCTTGGCATGTCGTCTCGTGGCATCAGTACCGCGCTCTAGCTCAGCAACTGTGGTGGCGTCAGTACCACCTCCTCCATCTGGTGAAACGACGACCTCGGTATCGTCAGCTGGATCAACATCCATGGTGGTGTCAGCACCACCATCATCATCTCTCGCGGTGTCAGTACCGCGCTCCTCCTCGCCTGGCACCTTGGAAGTGGCGTGGGGTCGTCGCTCAGACGAGGCGCCGCCTGCTGGCATCCTACCGCTCCTAAGTGTAACAAAATCAGCATCAAACATGTATACAGACAAATCACCAAATGAATCACTAGTGGAGTGGTAATCTCTTTGGACTCTACCTGTTCATATTTCCTCTTCAGGTTGTTCGGATTCGGCTCATTCTGGGCAGGGATGGCGGGCTTCCCTCTCATGATCTCCCGCATATCCTGGCAGAACTCATCCATCTCACGTCTGAAGGTAGCCTACTGCTCTGTCATGAGGCGGGCTAGGTCGTCTAAGGCGGGGTTCTCATAGGCTAGCCCATGAGATCCTGACGGGTGGCCTCGCTGGTAGTGAGGCTGGTGCGGCTGGTGCGGGTGAGAGGGGTACTGCTGCGGATGATACTGATGTTGAGGAGGCTGATCTCGCCTCCACAGTTGTCCCTGTTGATAGGGACGAGGACCATACTGGGATGACTGCAGCTGGTGTACTAGGGGCTGGGGCTGCTGGTGCTCTCGTTGATGGTCATACTGGACACCCTGAACTGGAGGCTGCTGCTGGGAGTTGGCACCTCCGGCTGACCAATGGAATTCAGGATGGTCTCGTCGGATACCGGGCTGGGGTCGGTCCTACCAAATCCCGTTGACATCCATCAACGGCTCTGGCTCGTAGGGGGGTCGCGGGAGTACTGCCAGGGGCTGATCCGGCTGGTAGACCACCATCTAAGTATCCGGTGATGGTGGCGACTGGTAGTAAGGTTACGGCTGCTGGTACGGCTCTGCTTGTACAAGGTGAACATGTCTAGGCTGACTGGAGTGCTGGGATGAGCTGTCGCTGCTGCTCGGATCTCCACGTGACTGAAGACGGGGCTAAGAAGCCGTCTGTGCCTCCCGGAGATGCATGACATGTGTCTTCAGATCACTCAGCATCTGTGCCATCTGGTCCATCTTAGATATGCTCTGGCACTGCTTCTTCTCTATCAGCTCCATCCGGTCCAGCTTCTCGCTGATGATCTCCATGTCTGCGGCTGTAGACTCGGCCTGTGCGGCTGCCGTGGACGAAGTAGAAGGACCGGCATCAACCCGTGCTATCCTCTGGTACTGCACGGTCTGTGGTTGTGGGTGCCCATGAGTATAGAGTCGGGTCTGGGACATCACAGTATAGTTCTCGGCCATCTCCTCGTAGATAGCCCAGACCTAATCCTCATCCTTGGCGAAGTAGGAACCGCCACAAGAAGCGTTCACCAGGCCCTGCAGCTCTGGTGTCAACCCGCAGAAGAAGCTCTGAACTAGGTTCGGCTTCGTGATGTCATGGTGTGGGCATCGGTCAGTAAGCTCACGGAACCTCTCCCATGCCTCGTGAAACTGCTCGTTGGGGAGCAATGAGAAGTTGCTGATCAAGGCCCTCGCTGCATTGGTGCCCCCGAGTGGATAGTACTTGTTCAAGTACTCGGTGCGGAGCTGCTCCCAAGTGTACACAAATATCCCTAAGTGCTTCAGCCAGTTGGCTGCTCTGTCGACGAGGGAGAAAGGGAATGCAATCATCTGGATGGTATCCTCGTCCACTTGCCGATCGTGGATGGTACTGCAGATCATCTCGAACTCCTGGAGATGAAGATGGGGCTCCTCAGTGGCGAGTCCGTGGAAGCGGGGGAGTAGCTGAAGTGTGTTCGGGGGGAACTTGAAGTCCCCCACGATAGACAAAAGCACCACCCACCGGTATGTCAATGTTGATCCGGGGTTGTGCAACTCCTGCATCGGTCTCGGATCTGCTGCTCCTGTCAGCTGGTCTGGCTGAACTGGCTGATCGGGACCCCTCCGTCTCTCGGCTCACGGCTGGTCTGCTGCGGCTCTCAGTCTCTCCATCTCTCTCCTCATCTCCACCATGAAAGCCCCCTGATCTCGTATCTGTCGTTGCATCGTCTCAAGGGAGGCTAACATGGTGGTGTTGATCGCACGCTGGTCCAGAACGTATGTGGTCGTCTCTGGCCTCGGACCATCGGTGTGCTCCTCGCTGCTGGCCATGGTCTCTGCAAAGGCAAAAGACCCAAACTCAGGTGCCAAAATACCATATGTCTGATGTCTCGCATATGGTACTGATAACTCAGGAATAGAAGAAGGGTGGTCAAGGGGGAACAGGGCGGAATCGAACTCGGGTTCGGAGAGCAGGTCTGGGCTCTCACGAACCAACCTAGATGAACGGGCTGGAGTGCTAAAAAGCGGTGCATCCAGAGGCTGCCTAAGAGACCTCCTGCCCATCATCTTGATCTGGCGAGTCGGGCGGATGAGATCTGGAAAACAAACAAGATGAGCAAACAAACCCCGGGTTCACCTACTCCACACTGAGATGAAGACCGTAAGAGCTCGGTCAATTATCCTATCAATTTTATTTAGGTGATCATGTCAGGATATCAGAGCGGTTACATGACCTGATAGGAATCCAATCCACCAACCAAACTGTCCCGTATAAAAGGCCGGTAGTCTGATCGGGGCTCGGATATGGCTCTAGCCTAGTGTGCGGGTCACTCTCTCACGCAATCAAACCAGACAATGAGGGGGTTGCTCTCCCCAAGATAGATTTTTAGGTGCGGTGTCTTTTAGGGTCAAGTTTGTTAGCAGTCTCAATTTTATAGTTTTTCTTTTTTTAGGTATTTTTCAAGCAAACAACGCCTAACAAATTTTTTCAATTAACCTGATTATTTTAAGTCCAAAACAGGGGGAGAAGATGAAAAAGCCGATGTGCGGGAATCAATGATGCATGCAGAGTAAGAAATACGTACCTGACTCCAACAGTCTACATGCGGAGTGATCCGCGCATAAAATAAAGGCATAATATAAACTACCTATATGATGCAAGAGAATCCGGTCCTAGCAGAGCAATTTCTGCACGTAAGCACAGTAGCCAGATACTCGAGCCTAAGTCCGGAGTCCTATCTTGGGAGCCACTCGGTGTCTGCCACAACAGATCCTGCACGCGCTGTATGTGACTCCTCAAGGTACGTGGACTAGAGCTCAAATAATCTGACTTTTTCTTTGTGATTTAATTAATTAGGTCCAGTTACGATCTATAGGCACATGCAGATAATTAGGTGCTGGGATCCTAATCAATTACGTCACAATCTATGAAAATCCTAAGCTAGGGTTAAAACTGCATAAATCAAATAGGCAGTAAATAAACGGTCAAAACTCGAAAAACCGGCGAAAATCACGGTGAGGTCCCCCGAGCACACTGGTGCTCGGCGAAACAGACCCCGAAATCTATTAAGTGTCCAAGTCTAAGTCCCTGTATTATTACAAATTAATAATTCTGCAGAAAATAAAACTAACTAATCTATGGCTATTCTATGGTTATTTCACGGCTATTCCGCGGCTCCCGAGCTTCAGTCCTCCTTCTCGCGCTCTCATGCGGCTTCGTAGAGAAATAAGCCGCCTCCGACTCCCACGGTTGCTTCGGCTTCCGAAAAAAGCAGCCTCGGTCCTCGGGCCCTCGCAAGAAGCAGAAACCAAAGTGTGTCAGTCCAGAAAAATATATAAATGAATCAGAGAAATGTGTCTACAAATATCTACAAAAGGCCGCGAAAAAGAAAGCCGCAAAAATAAAAAAAAAACTGAGTCGTGCTCCCTGGCATCGGTGCCATTCTGATGACCAAAAAATTCAAACGAGCGACTAAGGGAGATAACTAACTCAGGTCGTTGCGACCTCAATCACTCGACAATCGGTCGATCAAGAAAAATAAGAAACCACCAAATAAGCAGATAAAACAATGAAAAGCATATAGCGGTCCTCGCTATTTTTATTAACCTGGTATAGCGACCAGGGTCGGAATCAAGGAGCATGGGATGGCCTTACGGCCTACGAAGTAGTCAAAATCGAAAAATAAGGGAGAAAATCTTTTTGGTGGATTTTAATTATTTTTAATTTTTTTGTTTTTAATTTTATAAGGAAATGTATAAACAAGCAACTACCACAAATTATTTAAGCATTCAAAAATACACAGAAAATTCAAACAAAATTATTTTTGTGTTTTTAATATTTTAAACTATTTTTGATGAATTTTTTAGAATTTTTCAATTTTTATTTGATTTTCTAAAAATCAAGAAAAGAGAAAATAGGAGATCAATGTACAACCAGATTTGAAAGATCAATTAAAAATAGATAATTGATCTATAAAATTCTAGAGGCAATTTTTATGAAAAATATTTGCAAAAACTAAATTACAGAAAAAGAGTTTGTATTTTTTTTGTTTTTTAGAGATTTTTTTAGAATTTTTATAAGATTTTTAGGATTTTTC
Source organism: Ottelia alismoides (assembly GCA_037367405.1). Classification (NCBI taxonomy): domain Eukaryota; kingdom Viridiplantae; phylum Streptophyta; class Magnoliopsida; order Alismatales; family Hydrocharitaceae; genus Ottelia; species Ottelia alismoides. The sequence goes on from JAZKJV010008263.1 coordinate 80,799, forward strand.
AATTTTTATGGTTTTTATAAATCCAAATAAGCTCAAAATTGGAAAGAAGCTAAAAGACAATAAAATTAGCTATCCATAATTTTTTAGAATTTTTGGACAAGTTTTTATATTTTTAATTGATTTTCCTTTTCAAACAGTAAGAAAAATACGTGTTTTTTATTTTTTTTTTAAAATTAACAAAAAGCCTTAAAAATGTCCCAAAAATTTAGGGAAATTTTTACAAAGTGACAGGAGCTACGATCCAAATTTCACATAATTTGGATTTGATTTGATATTTTATTCAATAAAGACAAGGCACACAACAAGCAAGGACCTAAGTGCAAAGAAACGTATTTCCAGGGCCAAACAATAACACGTGTAAAAAGCTCAGGGGCCAAACTTGTAAAATGCCCAAAACTACACGCGCGCAACACGTGATTCAGACACAGAGGGGCATGAATGTAATTCCTATTTAAAAATATGCAATCAATAACACATAGGAAATATAGGGAAAACATGCAAATATCCCAAGTCCTCACGTGTCGATGCACGTGGCTCACATAAACAAGGACTAAATTGCAAATAAAATAACTCTAGGGTCCTAACTGCAAATGTTCCAAAATAAAAACAACATACTAAAATATTTACAGGACTGAATGGAAATAACAAAAGGACAGGGGCCTAAGGGAAATTACCCCTTTATTATGATCTGATGGACAAGGAAGCGCCACGTGGAGATCCGATGGCAGAGAATAGAAGACGCCTCTTCGTCGATGATCGGTCCGGATCAAATCCTTGATGGATCGGATGGTGGATGTCTCTCGAGGATGAACAGTCCGGATCAGAACTAGAGCGGAGGGGCTGATCGGAAGGTAGCTGGAGGTCGTCGAAGAACAGCTCGCCGGCGAGCTTCGTTGGCTTACTCCATGCGCGCTGGACCTCCTCCTGGGCTGCTGAGATGTGGAGAAGGAAGCTCAGACTCATCCGCAGCTGGTGGGCTCCTCCGATGAGGCCGGGAAGCTCCGGGGAGCTCTGGCGACGAAGGAGGAGCGAAGCTCCTATGCTCGGATGTTCGGACCTCCAGATGGGGTCCTTAGACCTGCAAAAAAACATAGAACGAATGCCGGGTCGAGGGAAAAGTGCCTCGACCCGGTTATGGGCGAAATGGTTATCGGAAGGGGGGCGGAGCGTGGTCTCCGGCGAAGCGACGGCGGAGGAGACCTGAGGTCCTGCTCCGAGGCGAGACAGGATTATCGGAGCTGCGGAGAATGTGGGGAGGAGTCTCGTGAGTGTGTATCGGGTGTCAGATGGTCGAATGAGTGACTGAAACGAGGTGAATCAGTCGACGACGGCCGGCGGCGCGATTGGGCGAAATCGAAAATTAGGCTAATCTACGGGGTATCGGAGCTACCTGATGGATGCAATCGACTGGGCTAGAGATGTTGGACCTTCGGGGGTCTTTGCTCAAGGGTTCGTCAGGGCCCGAGGCTGGGCTCGCTCGACGGAGCACGGCGGCGCAAGTTGCCGGATCAGTGGTTGGGGCTCTCCCCTCCTCGTTGCGACACTCTCCTCCGATAGTTGTCACTCTAGGGAAGATAATGGAGCTCCTGGGAGTGGAAAACGAAGGCCAAAGATGCGTGAAAAGTGCGGCGGCGTTGGTGCTAAATAGTGGTAGGGATCCGGCCAAGAAGGAGTCGGGCAAGGCACAGTGGTGCACAGATCCCTAGGCAAACCTTCGGGTGAGAGTCTCGGATGATTCAAGGATAATCGGGGCCTGGGGTTTCGATTGATGGTGGTCGGATCACTGCACGAAAAATAAGCGAAGTCGGGTGAGGGCGCACGATCCGTGGGCTGGTGGTCCAAGGGGGGGAGTTGACCGGAGTAAACAATCCCCCGCGGACCAATGGGAGGCTGCCTTTTATTAATTATTTGAAAATTCAATTAAAAATAGTAGATGATTTTATTTCGAAAAGTTTAAACATGAAAAATGTTTATTATTTTTCAAATTATTTTTTAGTGATTTTTATTTATTTTTTTGAAAAATAAATAACGTATTTACATTATATTATTATTATATGTAGGTATATATACATATGTATTTTTTATTTTTATTTTTAATTGTTTATTTTTGTACAATTATTCTAATTTTATATTTTATTTATTTACAACATAAAATTTGGAATAAAAGGGTATTTTTATTTTATTTTTCTTATTTATTTACATGGATTAAATAAATAAGTTTATATACATATGTACAAGGTATATACACAAGGTGGTCAATGATTTTTATTATTTATGTTTTTATTTTTCTGATTTTTATTTTATTTTTATTTTTACAAATATGTACAAAATATGAGAAATAGTTTTCAATTTTTATTTTAAGGAAAATAAATTTATTTAAATACATAGGATTATGTACAAGTATGATTGACCTTATCTCCCTTTACTTGGATTCTTTTGTGGTCAGGCCCATGCTGAACTCTCCCTTGGGATTAGGTCACTCAATATTTATTCTAAATATTTCCCTCTTTTTCTTGTGTTTCTTTATTCCTTTATTTTGACACAAAAACATGCTAATTATGCATATTTACACGATGCATGTGTTTTGATAATTTATGTTATTTACACACATTTACATGGTATTTGGCTAAGGTTTCTAGCTAAAATATAGGAATAAAGAGTAATGAATTGGGATTCATCAAAAGCGTGAGGATCACTGTAAGTCTTTTGAACTGAGCACGCATCATTGATTTTATCGTCCATTCGCTTTTCTCGATTCTCCCTTGGTTTTATCACTTAAGATTAAAGGAAATTGGGACTGTCTGTTAGGCATGCTTTGTGTGGTGGATTAAATTTAGTGAAAATTAAGTTTGAAATTGGAACTGCTGATACAACTTAAACCAAAAAATTACATTAAAACTGAAATTATTTTCGGGAAAGCAACCCCCGTCATTATATGTTTTTATTGCAAGGGAGAGACGGACGAAAACTAGTATAGAGCCAAGCCAGGATTTTCAAATTGACTACTGATTCTACAAAAATGATTAGCCATTTTTCAATGAGGATCTACGAGTAGCCGGTAAATGGTATGGATTTCCTTAGCATAGTGGGAGGTTTGGAGGACACTACGTAAGGTTCCGTCCTCAAGTAACATTGAACCGTACTCATATGGTCCGTACTTACTCCCATACTAGCAAAAGTGGGTGCAACAACTCGTAAGAGTCGGGACACTCTATAGGAAAATACATGCACCTAACAGCTTGTTAACTCTTTCTAATTTTGTATTTATCACGAACTAAAACAAACAAGATAATTTGGTTGAACCTTTGTGGCCTTTACTGGGTTAAGTTGGTGAATTTTGGGTTTGCATTTTTGTATTAAATTGTGTGACAGTGCATTGCACAACTGATCATTGTTTCACAAATCTTTTTTCCATTCCATTTAAAGATGTTGGAATTTCGGCATTCATACCCAGACTCCATGGGTTGCGCTCACATGACAAATTCGCAATCTTCTTTTTCACTTCTTTTTCAGAGAAACCCTCTCTTTGAGGTAGTTTCTCCCCATCCGCCATTCTCTTCACCCACCCATCCTTGGTAAAAACTTTGAGATACGAGCTGCTCACAGAACTGAACATTTTCTATGAAGACAAAATGGAGTGAGCGGACTCAAGGATGAATATAGACGTAACCAACTTTGATAGAGGAATAAGATTCCTGGTTACGTATGAAAATTCAATGTTTGAATAATCCTATAATCGATATGACGCACAACCCGAGTATGACCACTTTCCTTTTGACCACAAAGATGACAACCAAAAAAGTCAAGGAAATATGACTCATGACCAAACTTTAATCACAGAGACTGACTATATCTCAGTTCAAGAGAAAATGCCAATGTCACGACATACCAAGTATGGTCACTCATCTTCGAGTCATGAGACGATAATGGATGACATAGCTCGGATCAAGGCTTTGACAGAACAATTTGATAATGTCATCCAAATGGTTAAAGACAAGATAATCAACCAAGAGGAATCAAGACGATCACAGAGTGAACTTGAAACTCACCATGTGCCAGATGTCCACATGCAGACACCACACACACCTAACCAATCACTAACTCTAGTGAAAATTCTAAAAAAATAATAATTAGAAAATTCAAACAAAAAACAGATACCATCAATATGGAAACATTTTGCAAAAGTCTGATCTTAGAGCTTCCATTAATCAAGGCCATAGAGTATGTTCTCGATCTTCAGAGATTTGTGAAGAGTTTATTATCACCTAAGAAGACGGGAAAGAAAAGATCTCGAACTGAATATCATCTAATTACTATGGACAGTTGAATGGTGCTGACCCAGACAAACGAGGTTTGGAAAGTCAAACGGTTGACCAAGGTGACCTGTGAAATTGAGAATATTGAGTTTAATAATGTTCAAATTGATGATGGTTCTACACGTGATATCATTTCAAAGTCCATGCTTGACAGACTCGAACTCGGACCGCTCAGAAAGACCCGAGTGATCGTTCAGTTTCTGGATCGATCCACAAAAGACCGAGAGGAATCTTTTCCGTCGCAGTTAATTTCTTAGGTGTCACACATAGGGTGGACTTTATTGTCATGGACATTAAACACCAACAAAATTTATTAGAGTCTCCCATTATTTTGGAAAAGTCGTTTCTAGCTTCCGCTAGAGAAACTATTAACTGTGAGACTGAAGACATTATTTTCCTGAACACAAACCAAGTTGATCAAATTCTCGAGGACACACCAAACCCAGAGACAACTGAATAAGAAAATGGTACTTGTGACATAGAAGAATCCTTATATGCCCAGGCCTCTCCACTTCACAGACACAAACGAAGGAGAGACACCTTATGAAACGGATGACGATCCTACGAAGGTGAATGAAATCAATGGAGACACACCCCATTCATCACACCCAGACAAGGTTATGTCAGATCACCTTGAGTCCACACACGCAAAGCCAACAGAGAATAAATACTCTAGACTTGTGTTGACTTTACAAGAATATTACAATTTATATGAAGACTCATGTGATAGGGAACCCACGATCATTCTGATATTTACGTGTTTGCCCTAGCGGCTTTATGTAATTGCTTGTACACCCTTGTGAGGACCTATTTGTGAGTGTTTTAATTATTTTTAGTTAAATTTTTATTGCAATTATGCCCATGCATTTTTTAGTGAATAACTTGTGAATCATTTATCCAAATTTGATGAAATCAGTGTCATTTTAAAGATAAATTTACGCTCTTTAATTTGGTGCATTTTATTTACAGATTTGATCTATTCTTAAAGTTAAGATGTTTTTTCAAAGAGTATTTATTGTCTTTCTAGACATAAAATTAAGTTGAAAATTGATCTTCTAATTATTTACTGATCTATTGAGCACCTGATTTGCACTACATTAATCTAAGTCTATTTGGACACTAATTAAATCATTTCTTCCTTAAACTCATGATTTGATAGTTAATTGAGGAATTCCTTACTCGTTACATGTTAGGTGTCTAAGAAATATCCATTAAATTAATTGATTAATTAGAAATTGATTGTTGCGTTATTCACTTCATTGATTTATTATCTTTCTTTCAAGTAATTTATTAACCAATCAGAAGTTCGTATATTTTTGCATTTTACATTTTTTGCATTGCGTTTGGTCATCTTAATTGGTATTCATTGCATTCTCTTTACATTTTCTTGACCTAGATCACTACTAAATCGCTAAATTAAATATTTTACACCTACATTAAAGTTAGTTAATTGCTCGTGTCCTTGCGTTCAACCATGAACTTACCCATGATATAAATTAAGCCGAGTAACTATTCGCATAGATATTTTAACTCGGTTCTAATCGATTTGTTAATTGGTCAGATTACGATGAGTAATCATTATTATTGTCAATTAGCATTTCACCATACACACACACACACGAAAAACCCGCAAACAAAACTTCATTGTTTAATATCTACTCCATATGAACTCAATTGAACCAAATTCGCATCCATTGTATTTAAAATTAAATTATCTATATAATGAAGATAGTTTCATTGAAAATGGAGTTAATATATAAAAGCCGGCTTTGTGTGGTACCATTATATTGTGGACATCTACACACATGGACAAATATTTTATTCCTTACATAATACTCTCTTTTTATTTTAAAATAAATTTATATATTTTTATAAAAAAATACTAAAAATATAAACATAAATAAAAAACATGTAAAAATTACCCAAAATAATCATTACACTTAAATACATAGGTATACCATACCTATACAGATATATCTATAATTATTTATACTTACAAACAGAATTATAATGATATCATGAAATATATTTAAATATCTGTTTAATATTATTTTTAATATATAAATATTCAAATATAATATTATGCATATAAAATATATAATGAAATTATAATATATAAAATATAGATAAATATACATATATACGAACATGTAAATATCCACACCTAATAAATAAGGTTGCACAAATAAATAAAAATCATGAAAAAATATAAAATAGAGGACTTATCCAATTAGATCTATGCCATATTGGGTTTTGGTGAGCACCAAATGTGTGCTCTCCACGTATATGTTGGTTCTATTTGGTAGGAGATGGTTATGTGGGCTCTCTACGTATATGTTTATTCTATTTGGTAGGAGATGGTTTTGACAATAACAATATGCGCTTTACATTTTTAACATAATAAGAATTCAAGTTAAATCCTTTCCTTAAAAAGGGATGGCCATTTTTAGAAAGATAAAAATTTTCATATTTAGATTATTGACGTTATGGAATGATCACTCCATTATATATTGGAAAAGATAAATTACTGGTTACAAATGTCAATATTACTAAACCCATTATAATTGTTACTAAATTTACAGTTACTAATGTTCATACAATATTACTGATTAAGTAAATTACTAATGTCCATACAACAATTACTGATTACAAATGTCCATATTACTGAACTCATTATGATCGTTACTGAAGTTATAGTTATTTAGTACTTCTGAATAATCACCAGAAATTTGAGTAAATAAATTATTGATGTTTGTACGAACAATTAATGAATATTCATATCCATATTTCCGACTCATTATGATTAGTTACTGAAATTATAGTTACACATCGGTTATTTATTTTGTAATTGTATTTGTTAATTACCTCTTATATTAGTTACATAATAATTAGATATTGAAGTTATAGTTACTAATGTCCATACGACAATTACTGATTATAAATGTCCATATTACTGAACTCTTTATAATTGTTATTGAAGTTATAGTTACTAATGTCCATACAATAATTACTTATCACAAATGTCCATATTATTGAACTCATTATAGTTACCAATGTTCATACAACAATTACTGAATAGTTAAATTACTAATTTAAAATGTCCATATTACTACACTCATTATGATGGCCATTGAAGATATAGTTACTTAATACTTCTGAATAGTTACTAGATAATTGAGTAGGAATATTACCGAAGTTATACAAACAATTACTGAATATTCATGTACATATTATTGACTCATTGCGATTAGTTATTGAAATTATAGTTACACATCAATTATTTATTTGGTAACTATATTTGTTAATCACCTCTTGTATTAGTTATAAACTTAATAATATTGTCAAATATGTTCTTCTCGATTTTTTAATCAGTAAGTATGCAACAATCATCAATGCTTCTTTATTTAACTTTTTCATCTACTAAACATAAGAAGTGTTCGGACATCTGGTATACCTAAAATAAAAGATGAATTAGTTTTACACTAGCGGTGAGTTGTAGGAACAAAAAAGGAAGTAGTAGTAATAAAAACCCGATCTTGTGAAATATTTGAATATAAAAGAGAAAAAAATGAGAAAGTTAATTTCATAACATGCATAAGATAAGTAACAATTGTGTAGACAATTGTAAAATAAAAATGTCTTACCAAGAAATGATGTAAATATATGAGTAACATAATATATCTTCAAAGTAATGCATGAAAAAGTAATAATTGTGTTAGCAATAGTAACATTAAATATCTTAAAGTAAATTAAATAAATACATTAATAACTCAATAAACTTTCAAAGTAATGCATGGAAAGTAACAATTATGTTTAATGTATTTTTTTATTATATGAAATCAAAATGCATTTGATAAAAAAATAATTAGGACTATACATAATGTATCAAAATGAACAAAAAATGATATTATGAACACCACTTTCTCATATAACAATAATACTCCTCGAATAAATATTTCTTATGATAAAAAATACAACATTCATAAAATAAAAATATTACTTATGATCCTGAAATAGACATTGCTTCATTAAAATAACAAAATTATGATAAAAATAAACGAATAAATCATGCAAATGAATAACATACTTCTCACCTTGCGTTGGAACGGAACAATCGCCTTGCATTGGAATGAAATGATAGGTTTTAACAATCATATACATGTGCATTCCACTTTCCAGAAACATAAAATATTATTCGAAAAGTTTTAATTTTCGATTTTTTTATTTACATTATGAAAATCGATTCCTATTTTTGGGATTGAATCTTATGGATAGACGACTATAATTGGGTGTCCACCCCAACTCTAACGGGCATATGGCCCATTGGATAAAAATCCTTATAAAATAATGATCATTTTCATATTTTGAGTGTTTTTTAATAAAATTATCTACTATTTTATTTCTAATTTCTTTTCCTTTTTATTTTCTATTTTATCTTGTTCGGTCATACGTGGACCAAAGGATGTGCGAGGAATGTTGACCCACCTGGTCAACAACCCCCCCACCCCACCCCGCATGGCCCCTAACCTGTGACATGTTAAAGCATGTGAGCCACCTTCCCTAGCCAATTTTTTACTCCACATCCATGCGTCTGGTCGTCTTGAGCTCTCTTCCAAATCTGATCACGTCATCGTCCTCTACCTCGCCATACTCTTATGCTTCACAAACCCCTTATGATATCCACACAATCTCTAGGTCAACTTCCCCTTTATCCATGCTTATAAATAAGCACCTGCTTATAAATAAGCACCTCCATCTTCATTCCAATTTTTGATTCTTTCTACTCCAATATAACCCCAATAATCAATCCAAGATTGAGTCCCTTAGTGACAGGAAGGCTGGCTCTCTGATTTGCGGCGTTGACAAGGTGGAGAAGGCTGGTTCCCGATTGCCAGCTTCTTGATCTCCGACCAGGTTCGAGCTATAAAAATTAGATTTTTTATGTTCACTTTTTAATTCTTAGTGTAGACCTGTATTTATTTCTTGTTGATTTAGCTTAGATTTCACTCAAAAATAAAAAAACATAGTTCGTCGGAGCTAAGAGCTCCGGTCACCATCCCATTGTGATTCTCTACAGCATCGATGCATCCAATCATCCCATCACTTCCCCTCCATTTATATGAAAATGCCTTCATCTAGATCCCCCTGACCGTGTATAGATCATGTCACAAAATCTCCACTCCGTCGATCGCCAGAGATCACGCGCTCACCTCATCCTTCGCTCGATTTCACCCAATAAAGGGACTAAAACCTTTGCCCTTTGTGCATACTTTTGTTTTGGACAAGTTGGATCTCTAGAAGAAGCATTCGGGAGGTGAATCGCACGAAGAATAAGACCTTCAGGTGCTTGAGAAGAAGACCTCCAATCCTCCTTTAACGATGCCTGGATCCATTTGAGACCACCTACAGATGCGAAGGGCCCCCATGAATGATCTGAGATGATCAACAACACGGTAGGATGTAAGAGAAAGGAGGAGGATCTGGATCGAAGTTCAACAGGGAAAAAGTTCTTCCATGTTCTTTCAAGACCCTTCAACACCGTCTGATCGAAGTTTGGGATCAGATCTAATCCCGGCCCTTGATTTCAAGTGAACCAGTACACCACCTGTACCTGCAATTAGAAGAAGGGCTCGAGTACAAAACTCAGCCAAGATGTTAGGTACACAAAAAAAGGGATATGAATGGGGTTTCCTTTGATTTGGTGAGGGAAGACAGATGTGCTCCGACCACTGTGTGTGGTCGAAGTTGGAGGGGGTTGTGTATGAGGATACGTAGAATAGCGGAGGATGGCGACAATTGGATGTGAGCCGCGTCGAGGAGGATGAATGAAAGTTGAAATGGTGGGTTGGAAGCTCGTCGGAGCTTGCTCCGGCGAGGGGTGAACTGGGTTTTTAAGTGACTAAAATGTAAGTAAACACAATTCTAGAATAAATCTATGACCTGCAAGTGAATAAAGAGCAAGGAAAACGAGAAAAAAATGACCTCGACTAGCCTACAAACCAGGAAGGTGGAACCTTGACGGTCGGTGGCCGGAGGTGGGGGTGGAGCCGCCCTTCGACTCGCCTAGCCGCACCTCCGAGGAGCTGGAGAGCTCACTGTCACTTCACTCTATCTTGAGCTCCAAGAAGGGTGGCCAAAATGGGTCCAAGAGGGTTCAAAAAAAGAATGGGAAGAAGATGGGTTTTTTTGTACATGTGAGGTGGGCGGCTCCAAAGAACGATGGATATCAAGAGAATCATTGATCCAATCCTCCAAGAAACCTCAGGACGAGTATAAGGCTACTTCAAGTAGAAAAAGTCGTGAAGGAAGCTTAGCGATTGGGTGAAAGGACCGACCTTAAAAAATCCGAGAAAACGGACAAAAACGAGGCTCTGACAGGAATGGCAGGGGCTGGTTAAAGAGTTGATGAGGTCACAAGAAGATCGGTCTGTATCCAGCGAATAGACAACCCAACTCTCGTTATAATGCTTGGGCGTGTATAATGGATGTATGGTAAGAAAATGTCAAGAAGGAATCGTAGCGATTTGGTGAACGCTTCGGCCTATAAAAATTTTAGAATATGGGCAAAAACCAATGTTCTGACACAGAACAGAGGGGGGGGGGTCAGACAACATGATGAATAGGCTCCAAAGATCGAAGAAAATAGGGCGAATAAATGATCCAATACTCAAGATATATCTTGGGTGTGTATGGTGTATGTAAGGAGAGAAAAAGTCAAGAAGACCGCATTGCATTAAGATGCAATATGCGTCCTCCAAAAATCGACGAAAACAGCCAAAACGTGGTTCTAACATAGTACATTGGTAATTCATCTATGTATTTTATACAAGAATTTTATTTTTAATGTTTTATTTATCATTTTATTCCACTTTTAATATGTACATAAATAATATTTACAAAATAATAGTTATATGAAATAATAAAAATAATTAATAATAAATAAAATGAATCTTTTAATCGGTAGAAGTATACAATTGGGGTCCAAAACTCAACTTTCAAACCGTAACTCCAAAAATTAAAAAACCGCCTTCATTAAATAGATTATTGAAAATTAAATACAATTAAAGGTGATTTTGATACATTTCAAGTTTTTTTTGAGAGATACAGGTTTGGGAAGTTGGGATTTTAGAATCTTATTCAGATCATAACTTTTCATCTCTACATTATTTTTATATAATTTTGTATTTTTCTTTATTTAGTTATTTAAAACTTTCATGTATAAAGTTTCTTTATTTGAAGTATAAAAAGTAGAACTAAAAATAGGTTCCAAAATGAATAAAAAATGAATTAAATAAAGGAATTTTATTAGATTCTGGACCTTATCTCCCCCTACTTTATTCTTTGTCGACCTAGTCATCGAGATGCCTAGGTCTCGGGGTTTTGGGTCATAAAATATTTACAATATTTTATTCTTTTTATTTTCTTTTCTTTATTCTATAATTTTGGCTAAAAAAGCTGCATTTTATACACTATTTACACAATGATGCATGGTTGATAAAAATCCTAAATTAAGCCTATTTACACGCATTTACTAGAGTTTTTAAGGCTAAAATGACAGAATAAAGATGATGAAACGTAGATTCATCACCCATCTTTATTGACAAAAATTAATAAGTACAATGATTTCTTTTGCATTAATTTATTATGTGAGAAATTTTATGCAAATTTTTAGTGATTTTGAATGCAATATGCATGAAAGTCATGAAATGAAAAATTTGCAATAAATCATGAAAAATACAACTAATTACATATGAGTTTTACTCAATAATAGGTATAAAAACATATTAAATCACCAATCCATCATACCCCCATACTTAAGTTTTGCTAGTCTCGAGCAAAATAATGATGTGCTAAGATAATTAGAAAATAGTTAAAGAATGCTCAGAGGGGGTTTGCTGCACACCCACAACGTCATGAGATTTTAAGCCAAGTCTTAACAAATAACAAACAAATATTGAGTCGACCTTTAGATGTAACAATGTGTTCGGGTTCCTATTAGACTCGAGTATTCAATTTAACAGTCCTCAAGTTCTCTCAATTTTAGCCTTTTCCATCTTTAGGTCAAGTCAGATCATCCTGATCGATAGATATTCTCTTCAACCTTCAGTTGAATTTGAAATGTGTATGAAAGTTATATCTCTTTCCAACTTGCGAAACAAGTATATTATACAATCTTAGACATGGTACTAGGAGACTCGCAAAATCTAAAGCCTCTATTCTCTATAAGTCTAAGCTTATCCTCATTTCACCTGAATATGTCAACAAAAGAAAATTGGTGCAAATTATAGAAAACCTAGATTTTCTTGGGTTTTTCGTAGACCGCTTTGGTCTGTTACTCTATTTTTTTCTTATTTTTACAAAGCATAACCCTTGGCCTCTTTTAATCTGATAGTAACATTGATATGCTACTTGGCTAATTTGGTAGGGATGGGTTATTTGAGTAAATTTTTCTTTGGAAGAACTTTGCTTTGCATTTGCATTTTTGGAACAAGCCTCCCTTATTGTGCCTTTTTTGGTAGAATTTTTTGGCATTGAGTCTTAAGAGTATACATGTATAAAATGCAACTTTTAGATACATGTATAAGGATAGTTCGCTAATATAATCAAACTTATAGAGAATAAGTGGTTCCTAAACTTAGATCATTGAATTTTGCTTACCCGAGATTCAGGTCACTCCCTTCCCTAGTTAGAGACTAAAACAGTCCCTTGTACATGCAAATTAAGTTGAACTAAGGTGTGATGTTCAATTTGTTCAATAATCAATCTGGAGTAAAAGAGTGCTAAAGCTATCAAGATGATCTATTAGACGGATTTTGGTCACCGCATAATACTTGAACTTGAGGAATTAAGTCTATAACAAACCCAAAGAATATAATACTCAAGTATAAAGAAAATCCTCTGAAATTATGTGGATTAAGGTATTCCTAGTCTAAGATCGAAACTTGTAAAAACTTGACTAGAAATCCCAAAAAGTTAGGAGAAAATATGGAACATATATTTGAATTTTGAAAAAATATGTTGAATTTTTTTGAAAGATTTTTTACGTTTTTTTTGAAATTTTTGGTATATGCAGATGTTTTGTATGTTTGTAAAGCATGCAAAATTATGCACGATTTGTTTTTTTTAAAATGTAAAATTTTTAAATAAAAAAGTAATTGAAAAATATTTTGGATTTTTTAAAAAGTAATGCAAAAATGATGGAAAGTTTTGAAAATGTTTATTTTTTAAATGCAATAAAAATCAAAAATATTTTTTTAGTTTTTTTTAAAAATAAAACCAATGTAAAACAAATGGAATGCATGGAAAAAATGAAATGCATGAAATGCGATGCACCCCCCATGCTTAGACAGAGCCAAGACCCCATGGTGATAATAAAGGGGGGAAACAAGATATCTTGATTGAAGGGAACACAGAATCAAGTGATGAAAGATGCTCTTTTTTAATCTATTTTCAATTGATTTTTGTAAGGTTCCCCCGATACTTATTCCAAAATGAGTATAAAAACAGTAAAAAAAATACCCTAAGCATCTTTACAAACAGAGGTTGATTTTATGCCTTTCCAAGGCATGTCGTACCCAGACTTCTTCAAGAGTAGAGTTTCGGCCACTGGCATCAGGCCATCAGGTTCATTATAGATTTTAGTCTCTAACCATTTACTCGAAATGCACCATTAGTTCTTGAATATTTAATCACCACAGAGCCATTATCAAAAACATCATTTACAACATAAGGTCATTTCTATTTGATCTCAATTTTCTAGGGAATAACTTGAGTTTAGCATCAAACAACCATACCTTTTGATCAACCCTGAAACTTTTCCTCAAAATATAAGCATCACTCCCCTTATTAATTTTGTCTTTGTTGATCAAATTAATGTCATATGCTTGAGATCTCAATTCCTCAAACTCAACAAGATCTAGTAATCTTTTCTTCCAAGCATCATCGAAATCAAGGTGGCAATTCTGAATGGCTTGGAGAGATTTGTGATGGATCTCTACAGGAAGGTGACATGCTTTACCACAAATGATACACTATGGGCTCATTCATAGAATGGTACATAAGGCAATTCGGTGGGTCCAAAGAGCAGAGATCAAGTGTTGTGACCAATCCTCACGATCTGATCTCACTATTTTCCAAAGGATGGTTTTTATCTCACGATTGGACAATTTAACCAAACATTGGTTTGGAGGTGGTACGTGGTCAAGGCTCGATGTCGGACTCCATTCTTGTTCAGGAGTTTCTTTATCGTATCATTTAAGAAAAGAGTTCCTTCATCATTAATGATCACTTTTGGTAGGCCAAAGAGAGAGAGCTAATCATCTAGAAATTTGACTACAGTTGTGCTATCAACAACACGAGTAGGGATCACTTCAAACCAATAGGAGACATAACCAACTACCAATAATATGTACTAATATCCATGTGAGTTAGTGAATGGTCCATGAAGTCAATGACCCATGTATCAAAGACTTCAACAACATGAACTAGTGAAAGAGGCATCATGTCTCTACGCGTTATGGTTCCGGTTGTCTCGCATTCAGGGCAAGCTTGAACAAATCTATCAGCATCCTTGTGCAGTGCATGCTAATAAAATCAACATTACAAAACCTTAGATGAAGTTCATCTCCCTGAATGATGTCCTCCGCATCTAATACAATGACAATGAGTTAGGACACTAAGTTTTATATTCATGTATGCATCATCTCCATATCAAATCAGCGCCCTCTTTGAAAAGTAGAGGGTCATTCCAATGATAGTGTTGGGTTTGAGCCTTAGTTTTTTTCTTTCTTGTGTCTCGACCAATCATCATGTACTTTAGAAGTGACAAGAAAATTGACGATATTAGCATACCAAGGTATTTGAGAGACAACCATAATTTTCGTATGGGAAGGTGCAAGAAATGGGGATCGTGGATTAGTCAAAGTTGTTGGTAGTAGAGATGAAGGAAGCCTTGATATGTGATCATCAACAACATTCCTTACTCCAACCTTATCTATTAGTTCTAGGACAAATTCTTTAAGTAATAGAATCCACCTAATGAGTCGAGGCTTGGCACCTTTTTTTGTGAACAAATATTTGATAGATTATGATGCGTCATCCTAAAATGTAAGATTGAAATTTCTCAAGTGAAAACACCATGGCTAGCGATTCGTTTTAGGTCACAATATAATTTCTTTGTGCTTCATCTAGTGTTTTTCTAACATAGTGGATGGCATATGGTTTTCCATCCTTCCTTTGTCCCAACACTGTTCCGTAATGTAATCTAAAGAATCACACATTATCTCAAATTCAAGGGTCCAATCAGGGAGTTGCAAAATAGGAGTTTAGTGATGATCCTTCTCGGTAGAACAAATGACTCAAATGCTTCTTTTGTGAATGCAATTTCTTGGTCCTTCTTAATAGTTTGGTGAGTGGTCATGCATGTTTAGAAAAATCCTTTATAAGTCGTCGGTTGAAACCGACCTGGCCTAGAAAAGATCGAATTCCTTCAATATTAACTGGTGGGATTAAGTGAATGATCATTTCAATTTCGGAGGGATGCACCTCCATTCCCTTCTTAGACACAATATGTCCTAACATTATTCCCTATTAGACCTTGGAATGAGATTTTTCCTAATATACTATAAGATTAACTTCAAGATATTTCTTGAGAACTCTATCCAAAAATCCCAATATTTCCTCAAAAGAGTCTCCAAAGATAGAGATTAATAATCCATAAAAAAATTCATGAAGTTATTGACCATATCAACAAAAATGCCCATCATGCATCTATGAAAAGTAGCAGGTGCACTGCATAGTCTGAAAGGCATTCGTCGGAAGGTGTACGTCCCAAAGGGGCAAGTGAATGTAGTCTTTTCTTGATCCTCTGGTGTTGTGGTGACATCGTTATAGCTAGAATATCCATCAAGAAAGCAAAAGTATTCATTTCTGACTAATCTTTCAATTAATAAGTCGATAAATGGTAATGGGAAGGGATCTTTGTGTGTGGACTTATTGTGTTTTATATAATCGACATAAACTTTCCAAGATGTTTCTACTCTGGTTGGTATGTCCTCTCCTATCTAATTTTTGACCATTGTTATCCCAACTTTCTTTGGGACAACTTAGAGAGGGATAGCCCTTGGGCTATCAGCTATTGAGTAAACGATACTGGCACTTGACCACTCAACGATTTCATTCTACACAACTTATCTGAGATCAGGGTTTAATCGTCTTTGTATTTTATGGCGGGGGGGGGGGGTTTACTATCATTTTCCAAGTATATGTGGTGAGAGTAGAATGTCAGGATTATTCCTTTTAAATCAGTTATTTTCCATCCAATAGCTTGAGAGTTTCTCAATATTTCCATATGATTTTCCTAACAATGTTCTAAGTTGGATTTGATGATGACTAGTATAGTACGACCATTATCTAGGAAAGAATATTTCAAATCATGAGGTAACAACTTTACCTCGATGAGGGTGGTTGGTGGGGTCTTAGTGGTGAATCTAGTATGTGTATTTTCCATGGGCATTACAGATGTAGAAGGATGATCTGATTTAGATGACAGTAAATGTCCATATGATGGGCATACACTATCGAATGGTGGTTCCAACATTAGCATGATTAGAGACGAATTCAATGAAAATCCAGTGTCTGATTTGTCCCAAGTTTCATCCAACTCTAAGATTTCACTACCAGAGTGGGGATACAACTATTCTTCTAGTGCAAAGTTTAGAAAGTGTGTAGCAATTTTATCAGACATGTCTTTTAGGGTGGAGCGAGAGATTTTTATACTAACCTTCAAAGGATCTTTAGTAAGGTGGATAGGTGTGAAATCATTTTATATGTCAAGTATAGCATAGTTTTCTATCCAACCACAACTTCAGTGTCATAGTCAACAAAATTAGGGATAATAAGATAAACATGAATGACCTTACCATTGACTTTAAACTCCACTCCTCCGTCCTCATAATCAAAGTGTGCCTTGGCAATGTCCAAAGACAGTCGTCCAAGTATGATGGGAGTTTCATTTAGTGTATTAGTTGGGTCAATATCCGTGATAACGAAATCCATAGGGAACTGATGCCCTTGAAGCATGACTATTACATATTTCAGTAACCCTTTTGGTCTCTTTACATAATGATCGACCATTTCCAAAATCATCAAGACATGTTTTAACTTTCCCAAGTCAAAGTTCCCCAGAATAGCAGTCAGGAGGATATTAATCGATGCGCCATTATCTAATAATATATGCTCGACGGCCAATTTTCTTATAATGTATTTCACTAGTGGTTCCCCTGGATCTTTTTTCTTTGTAGGGAGAAGTTGTGATATGTCATTAGATGTCGTTCTAGGTAGAACATGTCTATCAATTTATTCATGATTCTTTTTGTTCTTTTCATTAACTCTCCTCTTAATTGTGCATTTATCCTTTAGAAAGCGAGAGAAAGTTGGGAATTTTTCAAGAGCTTTTAGGAGTGGAATTTTGATGACGATGTCAGATAAGAGTTTATCTAACTCAGGATTGAGGGTGGATGATTTTCTATTTTTCTGCGAGAAGCTTCAGGAAAGGGTATTGTTACATTTGAGGAGGAAAGAGAAGTGGGTATGTTGGTTTCACTCAGGTACTTTTCATTCTCAATTTTCTCTTCTTCAATCCAGACCTCATCCGATGTAATGATGCGTACATTGACAGGTGTAGATGTAACTTTTCCATTTTTAAGAGTCACAGCATTGACATGTTGTTTAGAATGATTCGGTGGTTTGAAGGCCACTTGATTCTTCAATTTTTATAAGGTGGATCCTTGGTCAAATGTAGAAAATCCTATATTTTGATTTCCTTGAGCAGAGTTATTGGTTTTCTACAGTAGGGTAGAGAATCCTTGGGGTTGAGATTGAAATCTAGGGGGAGAAGTGAAGGATCCAACCAGAGGTGGTGCTCATATGGCTCTAGGAGAATTGCCTATATTGGTGCTTGGATTGGGTAGATGTTGACGTGATAAAGCCGAATATAATATCGAATTGCAGCGAACTTCTGAGCATTCTTAATGCCAGACTATTGGTGTGCTTGGTTGGCTTGCAGTTGTGCTACAACAATTGCTGGATAGCATGAGTTAGAACATCAAAGGTCATAGATGAAGATGATTGATTCATTTGGGGTACAATTAGTGGTTGAAGTTGTAATTGGTTCTGATGGATTGGTACTTAAGTCTTCCAGCCAAATTAGTTTGCTCTCTCGATTCAGAATTATAAGTGTTTGAATATGATTTTCCTTCATTTTTTTGTATGCAATTCACACTTTTAGGTGTTTACTCTTGGTCATGAGAGAAAGGTAATAGTCTAAAATATTGAATATGAGGGTTCTAAGTAACTCCTGTTATACTGTTTTGGATTTTGTTCAAAGGCAAGGTACTAATAGTATGTGTCATGAGCTCCATTTGTCTGGATAATGTTCCACATCTATCAGTTTTCTGATATGTGGCATTCTTGTCTAGAATGAAGGGTTACTAGAAGCTACTACACTAACTGACCCTTTGTTTCTTCCATAATATTCAGTAGAGGAGCCATTCACTGAATTATCTGCCATATTCTCGAACAGAGTTCAAAGGAAGTGTTCATCATGACTAATGTAGTTACCGTCGCAAGAGCCATAGATAACTCTCTGGAATGATATATCAATACCCTCGTAATCGAACCAACTTCCATTATGGGATTGCGTGATGTGAACATTTTTTTAGGAGTTCTTGAAGTGTTCCCAAACTTCATGAATGTGTTCATTTGTTTTTTGAGTGAAAGATGAGATAACTTGTCTCGAGGCATTGGTATTCCCATAAGGAAGTATGTTATATGAAAGCTCTCTTAGTTCATAACAGGTGGTAGTTGGAGTCTCATAATTTCAGATGCATTGGAGTGCACCTTCTTTCATAAAGAATGTAAAGTCCTTCATATAAATGTACTCGTTTTCAACCCCAGTAATAAAATGGTGTCACAGGATGATATGAAATCTTCAATTTGTAAAAAAAGGGATTCTCGATTTCATTTCCATTGAATTTGGATATTAAAGAGACAGAGGCGTTTTAGTTTGAAGTCTCCTACTTCTAGTGGAATTTGAACCCAATGAACCACATCTTTGGTCATAAGATTGTAGTGGGTGCTGATAGATGGTGGTCGATTCAATGGCACAATTGTTTGGCTAATCACAATATTTTCCTTTCTTAGCAACTGGGGTGTTGCAAAACAATGTCCATTGGGTTGGGTCGATTCTCGTCCTCCATAATCTTTAGATCTAACTTGAATCAGGTTTCTCACTAGGATGGCTGAAAATTTCTTTTGTTGATTGGGTCGCAGTCAAGTGGTCTTGAAGTGGATTATACAAAGATTTATGGCCATGAATGCACACAATAAACACAATCCAAATGTTTATTTACTGACTTAAAACCAGTTGTCATAGTTGCGTTTATCATTTCAGTTTTATTTGTTCATCAGAAAAATCAAGACACACAAAAAATAAACCTAAAATCTATTTTAGATTAAGGACTGGCTTGAATTTATTTTTAGTTGCATCCACTTTCATCCAGCATGGGTGGAAATATACGCACCATAGAGCAACTACTAGTATTCGTTGAGGATGATGCTAAATGCGATGTCCTTAATTACCCACTCTACTAAGGTTTTCCTCACTGAAGCAGCTAAACTTTAATTCAATAATCAAAAAATCTACATTCGATTTGAACTCTGACCTAAGATTTTTGTTTGTGCACATGATATTATGAATAATGTGCACACTTTCAAGCATTCCGACCGCTTAATATCTGAGCTACACAATGACTTTGTGGAAGCTTAATTTTTATATGATTGAACATGATTGGTGGTCTTATATTGGTGTGCTATCAGAGGGAGAAGAACAACATATATGAATGCAACCAGAGAAGTGGACTTAGTAAATTTAAAAAATATTCCATACAATCATATGCAAACAAACTAATTTGTTAAGATTGGAATGAACTAACAGTAATGAGAATGGTTGGATACAGAAAAATTTGCGCTCAGTTGTGGTTAAATCAGGATACAACGAGAAAGAGTATTGCAATAAAAAACCTTTCGTTTTTGAAATTTTGAGCACCTAAAAATGAAAAGAGAATAATTATAAATAATAAAATAATAAAAAGCTAATAAAAAGTGTGTGATGTTGCCTGTCCCTGTCAATAATGCGGAAATGATAATGCAACAATCAATATGATAAGATGTGAATTTAGATGTCCATTGTGTACACACAGGATTCTCACCCATTTTCAATAAAAGAACAACGAATAAGCAAAAATACTCATAAGGAGTATAGCGACAAGTTCAATGGTCAGACATCCGGGGCATGACAAAATAGCACAAGTTTTGGAAAGAGATTTGTTTTGAAATTGACAAAAACGTAAGACAAACTCTCTTAATTTTTCTTTGTTTGTAAGCCTTAAAATGCAATGAAAATGGTTCCAATAGATTAAAATAGTTCAGGATCCCGTACGATTTTTTGGTGAATTTTTTGGAGTTTATGGTTATTTTTAATGATTTATCAAAATGCATGGGCATAAATGTGACTGTCAGAAAAAATAATGGCATGGATGTAAAAAAACTAATCTTAATAGCTGAATTGCATTTAAAGAAATTAGTTGGGTCGAAGTGAGATTTTTCGATTAAGAAAACTTAGTGGGTAAATTGTAGCAAAAAGTAGGAGTCGTTATGGATAACTTTCTAGGTACGAGTCCTATCCGATTAGGACTTATGTGATACAAATGCAGATAGTTGGAGATAATATCGAGAAGATCATACTATCCATGTATAGTGACTTGAAATTAAATAACTATCCAATTTCATTGTTTATACCATTTTTAAAAATCCTTCACCCTATGAATGTTGAGCTCGAGCTGTACACCTTTACACTCTCAGTGATCTCAACGAAATTGCATCACACTCTCCATGAGCTGGACAAAGTATGGGTGAGTTGAATCCAGCTTCCTTCACCATTTCAAATCATAGTCCAAACCATTTGGCTAAGAAATGAGATCAAGGAGCTTGTCTATTTCCCATTTCCTCGACCATTTCTATTTCCAACATTTGGCATCAAAAACTGGAATTGAAAATTGGACTCAAATGAATTTTGATTTAATCCAATTAAATCACAAATCATCTAGCTAAATGGAGCCACTAAAATCCATCATGTTTCATCACTCCCTTAGAATGGAAGTGTCATGGTAGATGATCCATTATAATATTTTATGTAAACCCAGAGTACTTCTAATACTCGTTAATCCTTCATACGTGGAGAATTTGATAAATCTGAAGTTCAAACCCTGGTTTGAATGTTCTTTGGAATATATCAGCAGATTTATCATTTGATAATTGGAAACTATATTAATCACATATTTTCCAAAAGCATAAATTATTATCTTGAATTTGTGTCTTATTTCATAAACAAGATGACCATGTATGGAATTCATTTGACCTAAAATCATCTCATCAGTGAGCTCTATCTTACGATCCATCAACTATGAACATGTATGATTCCTTTGAGAGATCACACATCTCTTATGACTTGTCACCAACCCTATTGGTCTATCAAATGAGCATACTTAGGTGTATAGATGCATATTTGTCTCATTCCAATGGTGTGTGCCTGATCATGACATTAACCATCTAAGTCTTAGTCTATCTTAACCTCATTAAGTAAACTCTTTGACTTGATTATCCCAACACTTCTAAATCTCTATTCCTATGCATAGGACCTACATCAAGAAGTCAGATGGAAATCCGTCTTTAGAGAAAGATTACCATAACTTCTCAAAACTGGAGATTTGCATTAAATATTACATGTTTGAAGTCTGTTGTGTCCTCTCTGTTGCATGGTATCCAATATGTTCATGGTACATAACCCTAATTATACAAGGGATCTCAATAGTAAAGTGCATTCACATTCATTCATTTCATTTTAGATGAATATGATAAAACAATAACTTTTATTTCATTAATGGGTCATTAAAGGCTTACAAGTTCAACAGTTTCCCACTAGCCTTCTGATGAATATGTGATTCATCTCTTCAAAAGTTAAAAATAGAGCCTTGTTCCCGAGTAAATAGAGTCATATTTCCCTTTATAATGCATAAATAGCATTCATGCATGCATACATAATACATGCATTTTTAGCAGTCCATTTGCATTTAAATAAGAAGCCAAAATCCTTTGTAAAATATCCACTTGTCAAAATAACCTCTTCCTTATAATATGTACTTCCTAGTTAATAATATAGGGAAGAAAGCCAGAAATCCCCCTTGTAAAATAGCCAATAAAGCCCTAGAACCCCTAGACCATAAAATGCCCATAGATCCTTCATACCCACTCCAAAATAGGTCTACTCACTTTTAGAATAATACACATTAAAAGACCTTTAAAATAAGACTAATTTCATCCAATTAGGAGCTCGTATGAAAAAGTTGGGTTTTTGTGCCTCTTTGTTTACTACATGTATGTATATTTGTATCTTTGTATTTATGTATCATATTTGACCTCATATCCGTCTTTGATTAACATGAAACTTGTAGACCTCATCAAGATCTACAACTTTCATGTTTTGAGTTTTTCCAAATTCGGCCCCCTCCTCTCTCTACCCTTATTTCTTTGTCCAGCCAATCATAGCAGGCCGCGTGGCGCCATCTGGTTGCGCCACGCGGCCCGCTCCCCTTGCCCAAGCCGCCTCTGCTTTCGGCCGTTGGATGACACTTTCAATCCTACAGCCACTGGATGACCACGTATGCCTTTCACCTTGACCGTCAGATCAGATCCTCCGCCTAATCTCAATCGCCCGTTCGCGCCTCTTCCTCAGCGCGCCACGTGGCGCTTGTTGCACCCTTGGATGATGCACTCCATCCCTCTATCTCAACCGCTCAGCCCGCTGTGCATCACAGCCCTTTGATCTTCCCCCGCCTCGAATCTGATCCATCTGTGAGAGCCTTGATCAGAACCTGCCACGTAGCGCATGTTTGCGCCATTCGATCGCATCCTGGCTTCATCATCCACACCGTTCACGGCCTCGAGGATAGCAACACTCGATCAAGCTCCAGCCTCTTGATCATCACCGTCTGTTGGCGCTTTAATCTCATCACACCACGTGACAGCGTGTGCGCCCTTCGATGGCACCTTCATCTCTTCATCTGAGCCGTCTCCCCCGCTTCGATCACCACCGTTGGATCACAAGATCCAACGGTGGAGACTTCGTCTCCTACCTCGGGAGCCCCTCTCTCCCACGTTCTCCGCCTTGCGGGAGGGGCATCCCTTTCTATTTTCGTCCCCACTACAGCCACCCTCGCCGACTGCCAACACTGCCACGAGGGAGCCCACTCTACCCACTTCCTCTCCAGCTCCCTCAATCACCATGACTCCCACCAGAGCCGCTCCACAACCCCCACGAACTCCACCTTCCAGCGAATCAACCCATCACCTTTAGCCTATAAATCCTCGCCCTCCAGCCACTGTCACTCCCATCCGCCACCCCAGAGAGAAACCTTGAGCTCAGAACCTTCGATTGGTGACAACAATTGACCCTTTCTTCGAGCGAAGACAGCTTTCTTCTCCGGCGATATCCACGGCGAGCTCCACCGTATCGCAGCCTCCCTCCGCGAAGCTGCACGAGCTCGGGACCCTACCGATCCCTCGAGCGAAGACCAGGGACTCCAAGAGGAGCTCCGATCCCCAGGTAATCACCTCCACCTCCCTACTGATCTCCTCTTAATTTTTCCTTGTTTTTCTTGGATTTAATTCGCCCGCCTCCGGTCATTTTCTCGCCTCTATTTCACTCCGCCGAGCTCCGCGTCGGAGCTCTCAGCTTCGCGATCACCCACGACTGCCGACGACGCATTTCACCACCCATCGATCTCCAGCTCCGCCACTTGGCCGGAGCACCGTCGCCAGACCACCTCCCTCCGCCTTAGGCCTCGCCAGTCATTCACCCACCTCCACGATTGCACACACGAGCTTCGGCTCCTTCTCTAACGCTTGCAGGTGCCCATCTGTTCACTGATCGGAGCTTCGCCGGAGTCGTCTTCAAGCTTCGTCGCCAGCAGCATCCGACGACTTTCTCCAACTCCTGAGATCACCGTCGCCTTCGCCGCACCGCCACGCTTTTCCTGGGATAGCTCTGACAAGTCGGAGAGCTTCATCGACACGAGGAAGGACTGGCGGAGCAAAGGCCTTGTCGCCGGAGCCCCGCCATCTCCTCTGCAGGCGGTGGAGGACCATCGGAGAAGGACCCCAGCTGCCATTCGATCACCTTGATCGAACGGGTATCGTCTTGCCACGTCGCCCCTCGACCGATGCTGCACAGATTTGTCGGATCGATCAGTGATCCTACGTTCATCAGTCATCAACGTCGCCAGTCAACCGGAGCATCACAGAGCCGTTGGATCCTTCTAGATCCAACGGTGTTTAGCGCGCCACGTCGTCATCTCAGGAGCAAGCTCCATCACCGTTGGATCGTTCAACGATCTGACGGACGCATCTTCGCCATGCGTCTTCATCCCTCAACCGTTGGATCACCCTTGATCTAACGGTCCTGATCGCGCCACGATGATTGGTCCGAGCCTCTACCCCGACCTCTAGGCTCGGACCACCCGAAGCTTCGCCGAACCTCACTCCAAACCTCCAAGGAGCCCGAGCCTCGATCCAAACCTAGGCGCACCATGTGAGAAGCACGTGCGCCTTGGGTAAATTGCACATCAACCCCTGGGAGCTTTCAGATATTGCAAATCAGTCCCCTGTGAAGCGCCCCACACGTGAGGAGCACATGCAGCCTTGGAGAAATTGCATTGAGTCCCCCAGCATTATAGGTAATTGCACTCAAGTCCCTGTCAGCATATTTGCTTTATGTAATTTTATTTTCCTGTATTGCATTTACAACCCCTGTGTTTGCACGCATCCCTAGGTTGCATTTTACATCATTTTTAAATTCTAAAAATTGCATTTTGTTGAGCCAACTTGTCCTCTGTCTATTGTGCCACGTGTCATATTTTTGTAATTACAGTAGAAGAATTTTCAATGACTTAATTGGTTGATTTGTGTAATATTTTGCCCATTGACACCTTTTAATTTCTAATTAATTTTATGTGATTCCAAAAATCCTTAAAAATTCACAGTAGCTCCAGGACAGTGAACTTAACATTGCATAAAAATTTCATGTCATTTGCACACATATCGAGGCCTGAATATGATGAGTGAATTCTTATTTAAATTTTATTGAACTCATTCCACATTGACATTAAAATTTGTCAATTTTCCTGGATTCCTCCTCATCAGATCTATCTAGGATAATTTTTGTTCCTGAAAACAATTTGATTTGACATTTATTACAATTAAATTAGTGAAAATCACCATGTCTGCATGTTTAATTCACAGTAAATTCATTTAGTGTCTAAAAATTCCAAAAAATAGGTTAGTTCATTTTTATCATAATTAATCATCTGGCCAATTTTTAGAATTTTTGGACTCCATTTGATATCTTAAATTGAATTAACTTCATATTGGCCTGTTGGTTGCATCTGTTTTGCATAAAAAACCGAAAAAGACCAAAAAATATTCCCTCTGAAAATCGAACATCGGATTTTCTAAAATTTGACCTAAGGAGACATATGCCTCCCTGAGTTCGACCTTGGACTTCACCAAGTAAATAAATTTGCCGCTTGAAATTAACTCAAATCTGATTAAAGTGGTTTTTGATTAGCCCTCTCGTATCCGACTGCAATGAACACTTTAAATTAATTTGGACATTAATCTGACCGAATTAACAAGGGTGCGGGAGCGTTCATCAAAATGGCGCCGTTACCGGGGAGGCACGGCTTAGGTTAATTTGCAGTTATTTATGAGTGTTTGATTTTCAATCCCCGGGTAGTCTGACCCCCGGTTTTTCTTGTGAATATTTCTCTTTCTCTTAAATTTTTGCATTTTTGTGTCGTTCTTTATCTGACCTCAACTTGTTTTTGTGCGAGGGACACCAGAGTCGAAGATGCTTCGAGGAACACGCATTCGAATTCGTTTGAGTGATTTGAGAGAACTTGTAAATTTCATTCATTTCCACATTTTTCGCATCATTTCCAGCGGTTCCCGTTTGGGTTCTCGCATGTGTAAAAATAGTGGAACTGTGTCCCAGTCTGCTGTGTGGTTGAATTGTAACTTAGACTTGCACTAGCGGCTCCTTGAGCCACTCTAGGAATTGCTTGTGCTCGTAATTTTTAGGACCACACATACACTTAAAAGACGCACCTAGACCGCAGATCTAGTCAAATTGAACCTGTTCTTCACTCGCTAATAGAACTGCCTGTCTAGGAGCAGATTTTGTCGTCTGCATTTGCATATAGTGTAAAATTTCAATACTGTCTTGCATCCTGAATAAAAGCGAAGGGATCACTGTAAGTCTTCTCAACTCAGCATACGCATCATTGTTTTTCGTGCATCGGCTTTTCTCGATTTCCCCCTCTGTTTTTCACACTTAACTTAAACGGAAATTGGGACTCGACGATAGGCGTGCAGTGTGGTTGGGCTAAACAAGTGAGAACTTAACTTAAAACAGGGACTGCTAACAGTATTGACCAAAAAAATTGTAAAAATTGGAAAAATTGTTTGCGGGAGACCAATCCCCCGACCTTGTTTTCAGGCTGAGTGAGGGTACTTGAGTGTGTGTGAACACCTTAAGGTAGAGCCCAAATCCCCGCCTTCCATATCACGGGCCAACTGATCTTAGCAAATATCACGAGTTGGATACTTTTAGCTCATTGACAAGTACCAAGTAGCCTCCGCCTGTTCGCGGGTAGATAGGGGCGAACCAGCGGTGCTCTGCGACAAGGCCTAGCTTTGTCAGCCTCCGCCTGCTTGCAGGTAGATAGGGGCACGTCTTTGAGTCCCCAACTCCGGATAGGAGCAAAGAAAGGGAGGATCGACGGTATCTTAGGCGACATGATAAACAGGGAAGACGCATCCAGCTCTGAGCCGACATCCCTATAGGCCGCGTAATCCTTGCTATATTGCTCGAAAAATCACACTTAAAATTTACAAGATAAATTGGACTCGGTTTCGAGTCCTTCACTGTGTTGAGTGTGAACCCAGGGTCTTGGATTAACTTGTTTACTTCAGGTAGGAGTAAAATCCTATCTTCTTCTCGCCACTGCAAAATGAATGACTGGGGAATATCGACAAACTGTTTGCCAATCTTTCTCTGAGTCCCCCACGAAACTCATCTTCACAGGCCCAAGCGTACCTTGAGCCACCCAGGACTCATGACCCTCTTGAGTTCTGGATTCCTCACAATCAGGGTGGTTACTCTCAAACCAACCCTTCCCTCTCCTCTGATCTTACCGAGGAAGACCATTGCCTCGGTAAGAATTCCTTCCCTGATTTATCCTCTAAACCAGATCATTTTCATTTCCCAGGACTAGAGGACAAGATGCCACCAAAGAAATCCCCAGATGAGGAGAACACAGATGACCCGCTTCAGCAAGTATTGGCTCACCTCGCCAAAGCCGAACAACGGAATGCGGATCTCACAGCGCAGATGGGACAGATTATAGTAGCTGAAGGTATTGACCAACCAATGGTTGATGCCTACAACCCGGCGGAGAATGAGATACAAAATTGGTTAGCACCAGCGGTTCCCACCCAGGCATTTGAGTTGAAGCCCCACTTCCTTAGTCTGCTTCCGAAGTTCAACGGAAACCTAAATGAAGAACCGTACACTTTCCTCCGTGACTTCGAGCTGGTATGCAACAATCTTAGCCATCCCAATGTTGGCCAAGATTATATCCGACTGAAGGCCACCCCTTTTGCCTAAGGAGATAAGGCTGCTAACTGGCTGAAGAACTTAGGGGTGATATGTACTACCTGGATGCAGTTCAAGGACCTCTTCATGAAAAAGTTCTACCCTCTCAGTAGGACTAATCAAATGAGAACAAAGATCGCCAGCTTCTCCCAAGGACCGAGTGAACCCTTCCACGATGCATGGGATATGTTCAATGACTTAGTGCAGAAATGCCCTTGCCACGGCATTTCTAAGGCGATCCTAGTCCAGACCTTGTTCTATGGTCTAACCCTGGAGATGCAGGGGTTAGTCAGTGCCGCCTGTGGAGGAAGCTATCTGAACAAAAACGAGGACGCTGTATGGAAAATTTTGGAGCAGATGGCGGAAACCGGCAGGTCGCAGGCCACAAGGGCCTATGCGTTGTCTCCCTCAATCCTATCCAACGAGACAACCCGGAGGACTGTAGCAGATCTGACCGAGGACCTCATTCCCAGCATGGGGATGATTGCTGACAAGCTAACCATGGTCTAGCAGATCCACAAGAGAGTCGCGGAGCTTGAGTCTCTTTCGCGTCTACCGAAGCAAGTGGAGGAACTTTCTGAGAAGGTAGCTAAGATAAAGCTACCTGCCCCTTCTGCACCACCTGTACCTGTACATCGAGTCCATCTTGTACAAGAACAGGCACCGGGGCCTCAGGGTAGCTGGGATCAGACTTACACCCAGCAGGACCAGCATGCACCCCCACAAGTAGAAACCGGATACGAGGAGTCTCCGCAAGTGTACGAGATTAACGGGCTTTGGTATAGCCGTAACCCGATTGTCAGGCGGGCCGAAATGAGGAAGGAGCAGCCTCGCCGCCCATCCCCCGCATATCAAGAAACCAGACCCGTTCCCGCACCGCGCTTTCAGTCCAGGCCAGAACAAGGGTACCAGCCTCAGCAGTACCAGCAGCAACAACGCACCTATCAGCAGGGGCCAGCACCATCCCATCAGCAGCAGCAATATCGGCATGGCCAGCAGGGCCAATATAGAACCTCGTCTGCATATCAGCCAGCCCAGCCCACTGAATTGGATTCCCTCACCTTGGCGATCCAGACCCTGTCTGATAGGGTCTAACAGATGCAGAATGATTATCTAGATATGAGAACCGATATCAATCGTGTCTCTCGTACCCAGGACCAACAGATGGCGCCAAAGACCCCGATTCTCGCACAGGTTCAGGCAAACCCGAACAACATACTCCATGGCCAGAACCGACCTCGTGATCAGGTATACTATTCAAATAACTATTTATTTGAACATGAGATCCTTTCGTACGATAATGTAAATCATATGTCCCTCAGGAGTGGAAGGACCGTGACCATACCTGATCGGGCACGGGCACAGAAGGAAGGAACTTCCAAGTCTCTACCTGAGGAGAGCTTGGAGGAAGAGGAGCAGTACCACCACCACCATCATCGACAGAAGAAGAGGACATCTGAGTCCTCGAAGCAGCATCCCCGCACCATTAGTGAGTCCGGCGAAACGGATGAAGAGCCCGCACCTCCATCTGAGGAGGACCGTCCAGAAGAAGCGGAAGACTTATCACCAATTTCGCCCCAGCATGTTTCTTTCAGTTCGAGTCAGAGTCCTAATCTGTTTCAGAGTCCGAGTCATGTACAGAACTCAGTTCCCAAAGTTAATGAAAATCTTTCAGTTTCCGAACATGAGTTAGAGTCAATAATCCCTTTCCCCCGAGCTCTTACGGGTGGAAAGAAGAAAACCAAAAAAAATCCAAAAAGATGACCCTAAGATGGCTGAATTCTGCAACAAATATATCAAGGTCACAATCCCCTTTGACAAGTACGTGGAGATGACCCCTGCATTCCAAAAATACCTTAAGGTGAGATGCACACCTACTAGGGTTGGCAGGAAGACCAAAAGCCGTGTTGAGAAACACGTTTTATCAGTAGCCACGAGTAATAAAGAACTCGTTTCCTAGGAAATGAAGAGGACATGGGGTTCACATTATGTAGTGAGGTCCATGTTGATGACATCGCTTTTGCACGCACTCTCCTGGACAATGGTTCCTCAATCAATCTGATGCCTACAACCCTCTATGAGCGGCTTAATCTCGGACCTCTTAGGAAATCTAGAGCTCTTCTAGAGTTCGCTGACAAATCAACCAAGAGGTCCCAAGGAGAATTGAGGAACATTGTGATCAAAGTCGAGGGACAAGAATACATGGTGGACTTCACTGTCCTAGATATGGAAACCCCTCGCAATTGGAGAGAATTCCCAGATCATTCTAGGTAGGCCCTTCCTCAGAACAACAGGGGCCTTATTTGACTATAAGATCGGGAAAATTCAGTTCCAAACCCCAGGCGGAGATGAGGAACTGGAAATGAAGTAGACAAGATGGCAGATACCGGATTCAGAATCCAGCACCGAGTACTCTTCTACCGAAACAGACTGCGAGCATGTAGACTTAGTTGGGCCATGGAGATAGAAACCCAGCCAGCACCGATGAATCCATCTTCTCCAAAGATGATCCAGTGCATGAGTCAGTCTGCGAGATTCTCAGGAATGAGTACAGCTCTGAATCTGCATCACCCTACATCTTCGATGACGTAGAGGCCCAATTAGGCCTGTCAGTCCTTACATCTTTAGGACAATCGGAAGATGAAGATAACGAGTCGGACGAGGCGTTTGTCGATTGTATGGAGACCTTTGACGATCCGACTCCAGAGCCGAACTTGGTGGCAGCTATCACAGAGATCGATCCAGCACTTCCAACATAGAAACAGATCAGATTGAGCCAGATTTCTTAGACGATCACACTATTCCTGAGCTCAAACCCCTACCCACAACCTTAAAATACACCTTCCTTGCAGGTCAAGACAAGAAACTTCCGGTCATTATTAGTTCGCGATTGACCGAGGAGCAGGAATCTCGCTTGCTAGAGATCCTAGAGAAAAACCGCAAGGCGATAGGCTGGAGCATTCCGATCTCCACAGGATAAATCCGCTCTGTGTTCGCACCATATTTACTTGGAGAACGAAGCCAAACCCTCTCGTGAATTCCAACGCCGGTTGAATCCAAATTTACGAGAGGTCGTGAAGAAGGAGATAGAAAAAATGGTGCAACGCGGGTTTCCATTTACCCAATCTCCGACTCTAAGTGGGTGGCCCCAATCCATGTTGTCCCGAAAAAGTCGAGAATTCAGACGACCACCAACGAGGACGGAGAGGAGATCGTGACGCGAGTACCCATGTCGTGGCGCGTTTGTGTGGATTACATACGCTTGAATGCCGCGACGAAGAAGGATCATTTCCCCCTACCATTCATTGGATCAGATCATAGAGCGACTAGCGGGGAAAGAGTTCTTCTGCTTCATAGATGGGTTCTCGGGCTACAATCAAGTAGCCATAGCTCCAGAGGACCAGGAAAAGACCACATTCACATGCCCCTTTGGTACCTATGCTTTCAGGCGCATGCCTTTTGGGTTATGCAATGCTCCAGGTACTTTCCAAAGGTGCATGATTGCTGTATTTGCCGAAATGGTCGGTGAATTCCTGGAAGTCTTCATGGATGACTTCTCGGTCCTCGGCGATTCCTTCGATTCCTGTCTTAGGAATTTGGATCGAGTCCTAAAAAGATGTTGTGAGGTCAATCTGGTGCTCTCTTGGGAGAAAAGTCACTTCATGGTGACAGAGGCATAGTGTTGGGGCATGTCATCTCCAAGAGAGAATGGAGGTTGACCCTGCCAAGGTGGATGTGATCAGACGACTCCAGCCACCAACCAACGTAAAGCAGTTGCGGTCGTTCCTCGGGCATGTTGGATTTTTATCGGAGATTCATTAAGGATTTTTCTAAGATTGCCCGACCGCTAACTGAGCTTTTAGGCAAAGACATGGAGTTTATTGTTGATCACAAATGTCTTGAGGCCTTTAAGCTTTTGCAAGGAATGATTATGGATGCACCCATCCTACAAGCCCCAGATTGGTCTCTACCTTTTGAGATCATGACGGACGCCTCAGATTATGCTGTTGGGGCTGTGTTGGGACAAAGAAGAGATGGCGTCCCGTATGCAATTCACTATGCAAGCAAAGTGCTTGATACCGCTCAGCGTAACTATACAATTACGGAAAAGGAAATGCTTGCGGTAGTGTTTGCCTTGGACAAATTCAGATCTCACCTCATTGGATCCAAGGTAACTGTGTTCACTGACCATACATCACTACGGTACTTGATGGAGAAGAGGGACGTGAAGGCGCATCTTCTTCGATGGATTTTACTTATCCAGGTGTTTGATCTGGACATCCGTGATAAACCTGGAAAGAAGAACGTAGTGGCCGATCATCTTTCTCATCTCGAAGATCTTAATACTTCCGAAGATTCACCAATTCGAGACTCCTTCCCTGACGAGTCGATTTTTGTTATCGACTCACTCCCATGGTACTCCAATATTGTGAATTATCTTGTCTCCAAGATAGTTCCTGAAGATTGGCCCAAGAGCCAAATCGACCGACTGAAGTTGGACGCTAGACACTACCATTGGGAGGATCCGATCCTTTTTCTTCGAAGGACCGGATTGTGTCTGGAGACGGTGTATTCCTCAGGAGGAATACCAGAGTGTCCTTTCTTTATGCCACAGCTTAGAGGCAGGAGGACACCACTCTGGGAATAGACCGCATGGAAGGACTTCAGTGTGGCTTTTATTGGCTGACTCCTGTTTCGCGATGCCACCGCCTTCGCGAAGTCGTGCCCAGTATGCAGAGAATGGGAGGAACCGTCGGTTCCAAGGATGAGATGCCAATGCAGCCGGTCATCATTTGTGATGTCTTTGACGCCTGGGGCATCGATTTCATGGGCCCATTCCCTATTAGCCACGGGTTCGAATATATCCTTCTTGCAGTAGACTATCTATCCAGATGGGTGGAGGCTATCCCGACCCGAGCCCAGACAGCAGAACTGTCTGTAAATTCATCAGAGAGAACATAATCTCTAGGTTCGGGATCCCCAAAATGATGATATCAGACGGGGGTAGCCACTTTGTGAATCGGGAGGTGAAGAAGCTCCTGAAGGACTACGGCATCGAACACCATGTCGCGAGTCCTTACCACCCACAAACCAATGGTATGGCTGAGGTGCCGAATCGGGAGGTGAAAACCATATTACAAAAGCTTGTCCGCCTGACAGGTTGGACTGGTCACAGATCTTGGATCAAGTCCTCTGGGCGTATAGGACGGCTTACAAGACACCGTTAGGCACCTCCCCATTCCGAATGGTATTCGGAAAGCCGTGCCATTTGCCCGCAGAGTTAGTGCACAAATCAGAATGGGCAATCAAGAAGGTCAACTGGAACACGCACCTAGGACAGAAGCAGAGAGACATGGATCTGAATGAGCTTGTGTAAGTCAGAAACCGCGCATACGACAACAGTTTGGTGTACAAGACAAGGTGAAGCGTTGGCATGATAGATATATCAGACGAAAGATCTTTATTCCTGGACAGAAGGTATGGTTATTCAATGCTAGGCTGAAGATTTTCCAAGGCAAGTTGAAGTCTAAGTGGACAGGCCCATTTGTCGTCCGTACGATGCATGATAGTGGATATGTCGAGATCTCAGATCTCGCATATGACGCACTGACATTCCCTAGTGAACGGACAGCTGTTGAAGCATTTCGTCGAATCCAATGAGCAGTTAGTCCATGTTGAGGAGATTGTATTCAGGCGCGAGACAGATACAGCAGATACACCTCGAGCCGCGTATGAGACCTTGCAGCAGTGAACTCCAGCCATCCGCAACATCTCGAAAGATTCAGACTGACTCATCTGTATATATCATCATTCTTGTACATCCCATCCTTTCTCCCGCGACTCTAGTTACTCATCCTCGTCTCATTACATCACCATCTTGGACTATACCTAGGATGACCAGATCCTAAGTATAGGGGGGAGGAGTCACTTGAGTCGGTTCTTTGTACATTCTCCAGATCACATTGGTCCTCATACTCACTTCCGTCCTATACTTAGGCTGACCTGAGCCTAAGTATAGGGGGACCGATGCCCGCATTGTATATTCATCCACTTCTCTTCTTGCCCTCGTCCGCCCCATTTTTGATCTTCTTCTCCACTTAGACTGCCAGAGCCTAAGTATAGAGGGGTAGAACGACTTCTATACTTTTTATACTTTTCGCTCTCCTACGCTTAGCCCTAGCTATGTCTTTTTAGTCGCTCTTCGTGCTCTGAGGACATAGCACACACTAAGTATAGGGGGATGTGTATATATTACATATATACTTTACCCATAGCTCGTACTTTCGCGTATTTTCGCATATTTTTGTATATATTTACGGGGTGGGTAAAATTTGAAAAAAAATTGAAAAAAAATGTTGAAAATAAAGGCTTCGTATTTACTCTTGCACATCATCTTTGCATCCGAAAGAAAAGAAAATAAAAAAAGAGTCTTGCATTTTCATTCATCTTTATAGCATGACTTCTCATTTCATCTGCATCTCTTGCATATGCAAAGTGAAAAGTTAGTGGGTTCTGAACCAAGTTATGAGTAGATATTGAGGATGGACTTGATTTGACCTTAATCCACCTAATTTCAGAGGAACCTTATTGGAACTGGAATTAAGATTTCTCAGGTCAAGTGACTTAATTCTTTGAGTCCGCAAGTCTATGTTGACATGTCATCTTGATTAGTCTAAGTAGAATATCTCGTGCACACGCATGATTCTTTTAGACAGTGACCTAACTTGGACAAAGCACAATGCACGTAGATCTTCATTGATGAGGTGTTGAGGAAGTAGAATCCTTTAGCTTGGAGTAGCACACGGGTGGAAACATCCGTCCTCCTCTAGGGAGGGTAGTGCATCTCAACCTAGTCTGGTGGTGTTGAAGTCTAAGGACAGGACGCTGTGGGTTGCAATAATGCTTCAAAACAGGGATAGTCTACTGACTCAAGAGGAAAAACTCCTGATGTACATGCTGCACCTTGTATATAGTTGAAAAAAAATGCAAGAACTCCAAAAAATAGACAGGCCACAAAAAGAAAAAATTGCCTGTTGGAGTATGTATACTAGCAAGAAGTCTGCAGCTGGATGACTTGGCTACACTGGTCAGGAATCCCAAGATAGGTTAGCTACACTAGCTACCATCCATTCTTTATTCTTTTCTCTACCCCCTCCTCTTGAGTTGGTCGCACTTGAACTTAGAAGGGAATACCCCGCTCCTCGAGGAAAGAGTTACTGGACCGGGTTATTGAGTTACCTTGTTAGAGGAGGCTGGTTCCGAGTCATTTCTGATGTGGAGAGTTACATTTCACTTACACAGTACAAGTAAGAATCATAGTCATCAGAAATTTGTGTTTGAGGATTTGTTCTGACTTGACTGTTGAGGCGTCTTGAATAGAAGACTTGTGAAACTTAAAGTCTATTAGGTCTTAAAATTCAGATCCCAATAAGGTTCCGCCACACAATTAATCCAAAGGTCGAGTCAAGCTCCATTTTCAACTTTTGTTCATGACCTTGGTATGGAACCCAAAATCATTTCACTCTTGCATTTCATTTAGTTGCTCGGGGACGAACAAGGTTTATGTATAAGGGGTTGATGAATCTATGATTCATCACTTCAAAAGTTAAAAATAGAGCCTTGTTCCCGAGTAAATAGAGGCATATTTCCCTTTATAATGCACAAATAGCATTCATGCATGCATACATAATACATGCATTTTAGCAGTCCATTTGCATTTAAATAAGAAGCTAAAATCCTTTGTAAAATACCCACTTGTCAAAATAACCTCTTCCTTATAATATGTACTTCCTAGTTAATAATATAGGGAAGAAAGCCAGAAATCCCCCTTGTAAAATAGCCAATAAAGCCCTAGAACCCCTAGACCATAAAATGCCCATAGATCCTTCATACCCACTCTAAAATAGGTCTACTCACTTTTAGAATAATACACATTAAAAGACCTTCAAAATGAGACTAATTTCATCCAATTAGGAGCTCGGATGAAAAAGTTGGGTTTTTGGGCCTCTTTGTATACTACATGTATGTATATTTGTATCTTTGTATTTATATATCATATTTGATCTCATCTCCGTCTTTGGTCAACATGAAACTTGTAGACCTCATCAAGATCTACAACTTTCATGTTTTGAGTTTTTCTAAATTCGGCCCCTCCTCTCTCTACCCTTATTTCTTTGTCTAGCCAATCATAGCAGGCCACGTGGCGCCATCTGGTTGCGCCACGCGGCCCGCTCCCCTTGCCCAAGCCGCCTCTGCTCTCGGCCATTGGATGACACTTTCAATCCTACGGCCACTGGATGACCACGTACGCCTTTCACCTTGACCGTCAGATCAGATCCTCCGCCTCATCTCAATCGCCCGTTCGCGCCTCTTCCTCAACGCGCCACGTGGCGCTTGTTGCGCCCTTGGATGATGCACTCCATCCCTCCATCTCAACCGCTCAGCCCACTGTGCATCACTGCCCTTTGATCTTCCCCCGCCTCGAATCTGATCCGTCCATGAGAGCCTTGATCAGAACCTGCCACGTAGCGCATGTTTGCGCCATTCGATCGCATCCTGGCTTCATCATCCATACCGTTCACGGCCTCGAGGATAGCAACCGCTCGATCAAGCTCCAGCCTCTTGATCATCACCGTCTGTTGGCGCTTTAATCTCATCACGCCACGTGACAACGTGTGCGCCCTTCGATAGCGCCTTCATCTCTTCATCTGAGCCGTCTCCCCGCTTCGATCAACACCGTTGGATCACAAGATTCAACGGTGGAGACTTCGTCTCCTACCTCGGGAGCCCCTCTCTCCCACGTTCTCCGCCTTGCGGGAGGGGCATCCCCTTTCTATTTTTGTCCCCACTACAACCACCCTCGCCGACTGCCAACACCGCCACGAGGGAGCCCACTCTACCCACTTCCTCGCCAGCTCCCTTGATCACCATGACTCCCACCAGAGCCGCTCCACAACCCCCACGAACTCCACCTTCCAGCGACTCAACCCATCACCTTCAGCCTATAAATCCTCACCCTCCAGCCACTGTCACTCCCATCCGCCACCCCAGAGAGAAACCTTGAGCTCAAAACCTTCGATTGGTGACAGCAATTGACCATTTCTTCGAGCGAAGACAGCTTTCTTCTCCGGCGAGATCCACGGTGAGCTCCGCTGTGTCGTAGCCTCCCTCTACGAAGTTGCACGAGCTCGGGATCCTACCGATCCCTCGAGCGAAGACCAGGGACTCCAAGAGGAGCTCCGATCCCCAGGTAATCACCTCCACCTCCATACTTATCTTCCTCTTAATTTTTCTTGTTTTTCTTGGATTTAATTCGCCGCCTCCGGTCATTTTCTCGCCTCTATTTCACTCCGCCGAGCTCCAAGTCGGAGCTCTCAGCTTCGCGATCACCCCCACGACCGCCGACGATGCATTTCACCACCCATCGATCTCCAGCTCCGCCACTTGGCCGGAGCACCGTCGCCAGACCACCTCCCTCCGCCTTAGGCCTCGCCAGTCATTCACCCACCTCCACGATTGCACACACGAGCTATGGCTCCTTCTCTAACGCTTGCAGGTGCCCATCTGTTCACTGATCGGAGCTTCGCCGGAGTCGTCTTCGAGCTTCGTCGCCAGCAGCATCCGACGACTTTCTCCAACTCCTGAGATCACCGTCGCCTTCGCCACACCGCCACGCTTTTCCTGGGATAGCTCCGACAAGTCGGAGTGCTTCATCGACACGAGGAAGGACTGGCGGAGCAAAGTCCTTGTCGCCGGAGCCCCGCCATCTCCTCCGCATGCGGCGGAGGACCATTGGAGAAGGACCCCCAGCTGCCGTTCGATCACCTTGATCGAACGGGTATCGTCTTGCCACGTCACCCCTCGACCGAAGCTGCACAGAACCGTTGGATCGATCAGTGATCCTACGGTCATCAGTCATCAACGTCACCAGTCAACCAGAGCATCACAGAGCCGTTGGATCCTTCTAGATCCAACGGTGTTTAGCGCGCCACGTCGTCATCTCAAGAGCAAGCTCCATCACCGTTGGATCATTCAACGATCTGACGGATGCATCTTTGCCACGCGTCTTCATCCCTCAGCCGTTGGATCACCCTTGATCTAACGGTCCTGATCATGCCACGACGATTGGTCCGAGCCTCTACCCCGACCTTTAGGCTCGGACCACCCGAAGCTTTGCCGAACCTTACTCCAAACCTCCAAGGATCCCGAGCCTCGATCCGAACCTAGGCGCACCATGTGAGAAGCACGTGCGCCTTGGGTAAATTGCACAGCAACCCTTGGAGCTTTCAGATATTGCAAATCAGTCCCTGTGAAGCGCCCCACACGTGAGGAGCACGTGCAGCCTTGGAGAAATTGCATTGAGTCCCCCAACATTATAGGTATTTGCACTCAAATCCCTGTCAGCATATTTGCTTTATGTAATTTTATTTTCCTGTATTGCATTTACACCCCTGTGTTTGCACGCATCCCTAGGTTGCATTTTACATCATTTTTAAATTCTAAAAATTGCATTTTGTTGAGCAATGTGTCCTCTGTCTATTGTGCCACGTGTCATATTTTTGTAATTACAGTAGAATTTTCAATGAATTAATTGGTTGATTTGTGTAATATTTTGCCCATTGACACCTTTTAATTTCTAATTAAATTTCTGTGATTCCAAAAATCCTTAAAAATTCAGGGTAGCTCCAGGACAGTGAACTTAACATTGTATAAAAATTTCATGTCATTTGCACACATATCGAGGCCAGAATAAATTGATGAGTGATTTTCTTATTTAAATTTTATTGAACTCATTCCACATTGAAATTAAGATTTGTCAATTTTCCTGGATTCCTCATCATCAGATCTATCTAGGATAATTTTTGTTCTTGAAAACAATGTGATTTGACATTTATTACAATTAAATTAGTGAAAATCACTCTGTCTGCATGTTTAATTCACAGTAAATTCATTTAGTGTCTAAAAATTCCAAAAAAATTAGGTTAGTTCATTTTATCATAATTAATCAACTGGCCAATTTTTAGAATTTTTGGACTCCATTTGATATCTTAAATTGAATTAACTTCATATTGGCATTTTGGTTGCATGTGTTTTGCATAAAAAAACCGAAAAAGACCAAAAAAATATTCCCTCTGAAAATCGAACATCGGATTTTGCTAAAATTTGACCTAAGGAGATAGATGCCTCCCTGAGTTCGACCTTGGACTTCACCAAGTAAAAAAAATTACCGCTTGAAATTAACTCAAATCTGATTAAAGTGGTTTTTGATTAGTCCTCTCGTATCCGACTGCAACGAACACTTTAAATTAATTTGGATATTAATCTGACCGAATTAACAAGGGTGCGGGAGCGTTCATCACCTTCAGAGCCATTCATGTACAACTCTCAACCCCATATTATATGTGTTAATCATCGACTATTTGTCAAGTAGTCAGTAAGTTTATTAGTCACTCTATCACCAATGACTATGCCAAGTTCAATTACAAACTTTTATACCCCAAATAAATATTAACTACATCCAATGAAAGTTCCCCATCTTACACAACCAATGCTTTACTTTGTCGGAACAACCATAATATCATACTTCTTTCTTTATATAGCTCACATGGCACATTATCCAACAAAAAAATAAGACCCCTTAAGTTGACTTCCTATCATCTAAATCTGATTGGAAATCCAAATCAGTGTACCCTAATACTTGGAGATCGTTATCTCCATAAACCAAGATGCATCTTGAGTTCTTATTATGTACTTGAAGATGCTCTCAATTGCAATCCAATGTTTCTCTCCATAGCAGGAATGGTAATGTCTTACCACTCCCCCTACATGGCATATATCTGTTCTAGTGCACATCATGGCATACATCAGACTTCCTATAGCCTATGCGTAAGGGCATTTGCCCATGGCTTTCTTTTCCTCAACAATTTAGGAGCCATCCCTTTAGATAACTAAATACTAAGTCCTAAGGGAAGGAAGCCTTTCTTGGAATTATCCATGCTGAATCTTTCCAAGATTTTCTTGATGTATCCTTGTTGTGATAGTCGTAATATCCTCTTTTATTTGTTTCTGAACAATTTTTGACCCAAGATGTAAGAGACTTTTTTGAGATAATTCATTTCAAAGGTATTGGACGACCTGATCTTAACACTAGACATCATCCCTGTGTCATTCCCAATGATGATGATGTCATCTACAGAGAGTACAATGAATACGATGATGCTCCCACTAAGCTTCTTGAACACACATGGTTCATCTGGATTTTGCACGAAATCATAACTCTTTATGGTTTCATCAAATCATATGTTCTGACTATGAGAAGCTTCTTCGAGCCCACAAGTGGATATCTTTATCTTGCACACTTTTCCTTCGTCAGCTATGAAGCAATGAGGCTTCTCCATATAAATATCCTCTTTGAGGTATCCATTGAGAAAAGCGGTCTTGACATCCATTTGCCAGATGTCCATAGTCCTGGTGTGCAGCTATTGCAAGCAATGCCTTGATGGATTTGAGCATGACCACAAGAGAGAATGTTTCATCATAATTAGTGTCATCTTTCTGCACGTAACCCTTGGCTACGAGCCGTGCTTTGAAGGTCTCTACCTTTCCATTGGGTCCCCATTTTCTATTGAAGATCCATTTCTACCCAATGTGTTTGACTCCTTTAGATGGATCTTTGAGTGTCCATACACCATTCTTGTGCATGGAATCTATCTTAGACTTCATTGTCAGCTTCTAGCTATCTATGTCATGATCACCCAATGCTTCATCGAATGAAGTTGGATCATCATCAAACTCTTTCGATACATGGAATCCATACCCTTCAGATTGTCTTACAACCCTAGAACTCCTTCTAGTAGGTACGATCATGTCATTTTCAATTATCTTTCATTTTCTATATTAGGAACTCCATTGGTCTCACTAGATATAATTAGTTCCTTAACTTCATTATTTTCTCAACTTCTAAGGAATTCATCTTTCAGAAGTTGATGTCTCTAGAAACAAATACCTTTTGAGTCTCATGATCATAAATTTAATATTCAATATCATTCTTTGTGCATCAGATGAAGTAGCACTCTCTAGTATGATATTTCAACTTGCTTGCATCCACATTTTTAGCATGGAACAAACAACCCAAAATCCTCAAGTGTCGTACATTTGGCTTGGTACCATACCAAAGTCACAAGGGATTTTAGATACCAATTTAGATGGAATCCTGTTTAGGACATAAGCTACAATCTCTATTGCATGCCCCTAGAAATTAAGGGGCAAGTTTTCTTTACTCATCATTGATCTTATATGTCCAACATGGTTCTATTTCATCTCTACGCAACTCCATTGAGGTGAGGAGTACCCGGAGTAGTGAGTCTGAAAATCATTCCTCTCTCTTTAAGGTATTCTTTGAACTCATCTGAGAGGTGTTCGCCACCTTGGAGTGATCGAATCCATTTTATCTTCTTTCTTGTCGGGTGTCAACCAAAGCCGTAGTTTTTTTACCTTTTCAAAGATTTCACATTTGTAATGTAATAAGAAGACAAAACCATACTACAAATGGCCAATCATAATGGTCACATAATATTTATGTCGATTTGAGTCACAGTACGAAAAGGACCACATACATCAGTATGTATCAGGTCTAGTATACCATCACATCATTCACCTTTCTTAGACAAGAGTACCTTGGACATTTTCCCATGTATACAATGTTCGCAAGTTGGTAAATCACAGACTTCTAGGAAAAATAAAGGTCCATCATTTACCAGTCTCTTGATCCCATCAACAAACATTTATCCAAGTCTTTGATGCTAGATCGTAATTAAATGATCTACATCCTCCCTTGATCGTTTAAGGGTTTTAACATAATTATTAATGTTAATTTTATTAGTGGTATTGACATTCATAACACAATCATGCATGTTCAATTCATAGAGTCCACCTGGTGATATAGAACCATATGCTACAAAATTACCATAACAATTTATGATAAGTTTATTATAGAAAAGGAAAGTTTATCCATGTCTAACCAGCTTAGATATGGATAGTAAGTTCATTCTGACATTCAATACATAGAGACAATCTCTAATATCATGGGCTTTCCCACTAGATAATGATAGACAACATGCCCTGATGGAGATCGCTACAACAATTGCATCAGATCCCATCTAGATGACTATCTCCCCTTCATCAAGATTTTTGGTGTCTTGAAACATATGCAACTGATTGCATACATATACAGAAGCACCCAAATCCATAATTCAGCTTCATTCTCATCATACGAGTAAGTTGTTTTCAATGATGAATGTAGATTCCGTATTTAACAGTATTATACTCTTGTCCTTCTCTAAGAGCATTACATATTTTGGATGGTTACTTATCCAAAATTCTGGCTTATTACAGTAATGGTAGACATCCATCTCTATGGTTGTCAGATGTGTTGAAGCTTTAGATGATTGATCAATAGTTTGAACTTTTTTCTTCTTTAGGATCGGACCCTTCCGAGATCCACACTTCCTATCGTGCTTCCCTTTAATATGTGCAACCATTGCACCACTAGAGGGAAATTCTTTCTTCATAATATCCTTAGTGGATTTTAATGCATAAAGAGTGAAATTCAAATCTACATACATCTCCTTTAGATTCAGGACGATGTCATGACCAGATTCAATGTCTACAAGTTGCTTCTTAAGCACATTCAATAATGATCCGTGAATGTAGCAACAACTGATGGAATTATTCTCATCCCATTTCTTGTTGACTTACATACATTCTTTTTTTGATGGTTCTCATACTTCATAGAAGAGAGCACATTCGCTACTTGTTTTATCTTAAGTATGAGTTCTAAAATTTGGATCCAATCTAAATAATTTGGACCACTAAATTGATTGACCTTAAGCATATTGTTATGTGGGTTGAAATAGTTTATCTGAAATATAAAGGAAAAATAGAATACAATTTAATATCTTGATTATCGGAATTAAACATTGATATTTTGAAATCTATAATTCTCGTATTTTTTTGTAATTTGAAATGCTCTCTTATAAGCTTTCAAAGCATGAGGCATGCTAAAGAGCAACCTCACTATGAGATCTGAGTCTCCTTTCCATTTTTGTTGCACCCAATAATATGATAAAATGCAACTATGATGAAAGAAGTGAGAACTCTTTCCACCTTACAAGTCCAACTTGTATTCTCAGTTCGGTCTTCAACACCGACATCCCCTCTATATGGAGTTAACATGTTATCGATTAAACCAAAAATCAATGAGTGAATATCAATTTATGATATGTGCAATTCTAAATCGCCTCAATTATATAGATAACAACATTGGGGTCATTATGCATACAACCCATCTTTCAAGAAATTAAGAATCTGATCCATGTGAATTTGTATTCCGGAGTCTTGACGGTAGACAATGAATGTCATCATATGACTTAGTCCATATCATGTTTAAATTAATGATTAATAATTTAAAATCATATTCTCTTCGATAATCTAAGGGATGGAGTTAGGACACATGCTTATTTTATTAGTTTTAACCTAATTAAAACAATGACACTTAAGCAGTCCTAACTATGGTTTGATCTTTTATGCACTTGATGTTACCATATAGTATTTAACCCTCACTTGCTACAATTTAGTGTTCTAATTTAGTTTTAAAGTATGTCATGACTCCTCATACTGAAGGTTATGGGAAAAAACCTTAAGTGCATCACAGAATCATGAAGATGACATCATATATGATCAAGAGTGGCCAATCATACTAGTTGTTTGAGGCAACAGAATTTAACACAAATTATGTGATGAAACCACATGATCCAAGAATACTTCTTGAATCTTTTTATCAAGATCACAAATGG
The DNA here is from genome assembly GCA_037367405.1 of Ottelia alismoides. Taxonomy (NCBI): domain Eukaryota; kingdom Viridiplantae; phylum Streptophyta; class Magnoliopsida; order Alismatales; family Hydrocharitaceae; genus Ottelia; species Ottelia alismoides. The sequence continues at coordinate 124,796 of JAZKJV010008263.1, forward strand.
GAATTAGGGTTACCACTGGAAGTGTGCTTGTGGTCGTATCTTTAAATGATGAAACCTCCTGTCTCAAGTCCGATTCAATGTAGATCACACTTGTGGGTACAAGGATAAATTTTGTGCTTCCCGCAATCTCGATGATTCCATCAATGAATCTCCTGATTTCGTCTCACGAAATCTGACATATTCTCCATGAGCGAGAGACATCAAAGAATATAGAGATCTACAAGCGGTCGAGGTAGTGACACAACGACATAGTGATGACAACAACTTTTTCGCCAACATAATGTGGACGACCACAAGTGAGAGAGAACGAGAGAGAGGACGTGAAGAGACGGACAGTTCCTCAAGGGAATGTGTGTAAGCACAAAAAGATAGGGCCACCCCTCCTTTTATATTTATTGGATGTCCGTGGATCTCAATCCATGTGCACACAAATCTAATGGATGATATTGATTTGTGTTTTTAATTAATGACCATGATTTTTTGTGTTTTAATTACCAACATAAATTTATCAGCTTTAAATTAAATTATAAAAATTGAAATTGATTATTAAATTATATAAATTGAAATCAAACAATATATTTTAATTCAAATCAAAGCAGCAAACATGGAATGCGTTAGAAAGAATGATGACGCATACCATATATATATATATATATATATAGGGTGGACGACCACTGATAACAAGGATATTCCACAAGGGTCACCATGAATAATATAAATATGTTGTCGCTGAGGCGACCGCTCGTAGAATACCCGAGCTAATCAGCTATTAACCCACAACAAAAGAATAAAACAATTAAGTCCAAAAAATGTGAATTAATATTTATTACTCTACCATAAAATGTATAGGGAACAAGCATGTAGAGGTCGAACCACAGAGAGCAATACAAAATGCAATAGCCTATATGTACCACAGAGTCATCCTTGTGTTAACCTATTTTTGTGGGTTTTTTTAAATTTTAAGATTTTGTATATTCATAAATATATATGTATATATGGATACATATATATATATATATTATTTTCTTTAGAATAGGGGGATATATATATAGGGGTGCTATAATATTTATAAAAAATACTAAAAAAATAGTCAAAATTCAGGAATGAAATCTTTTTGGGATTTTCATGATTTTTTACTGTTATTGTGATTTTTGGGCATTTTTCAAAGCATTTTTAGTATTTTTTTAAAAGGCAAAATCAGGGACAAAAGGGAAATAGGGACTGACTATGAGAAAAATAGGAATTAAAAATAGCCAACAACCACAAAATTTTTCCCCCCTAATTTTCAAATAAAGATAATAAATTATAGAAGACGTAGGAACTGAGTTGATATTTTTCTGATTTTTCTTTGATTTTTTATAATTTTTTGAAGTTTTTGGGTATTTTTGAATTTTTAAGGTTTTCCTTTTGAGATTTTTAGGGATTTTTGGACTGACACTGAAATAGGAACTAATACACACTAGGGAATTTTTTTGGAATTGTTCGAGGCCTTTTAATATTTTTTTGGAATTTTATAAGCTAGACAGTGAATAAAAAGCATATTTTTTATTTTTAATAAATGCGAAAATCAAGGGTACACTAACAGGAGCTTATATCCATTTTTACAAAATTTTTCAAGGAAATATAAAGCACAAAATAAATGGACAAAGCATACACAAAATACATGGCCTGGCAGGGGTGTTTTTGCAAATAAAATAATTGACAGGGGCATCCATGCAAAAATCACAATAAAAATGAACGGGTACTTTTATTTTCAGGGCCATTCTACATTTACAAAAACTCGGCGGGGTTTAAGTGCAAATTTCATGCGCCTCACGTGGGGACTGCACGTGAGGCGCGGAGGGACTAAAACGCAAATATAGAAACATTAAGGGTCCTTCTGCAATTTATACAACTTATTTACAACTTAACCTTTTATTTTTGGTATTAAACTATAAATACAAAAAACGGGGGGGTTAGGTATGAAATTTACCCCCAAAGGCGCGACATCCAACGGCGCCAGGTGCGCCACTTATCCACGTGTCGAGCATCGGACGGTTGACGCTGGTTCGCCGATGAAGGGTTCGGATTAGAAGCTCCTGGCTGATCTGACGGTCGGCGCGTACGGCCCTTGAGTAATCTGGGACGGGCCTCCAGATCTGACGGCTCTGGAGCTCCCTGGAAGAACAGGGATGAAGCTCGCGCCTGGAGAGCTTCGATCGAGAAGCATGTGCTCCTCCAGGGCTCTCCCGCGGATCTGAAGTAGTCTGCTCGTAGCTAGAAGCCTCCCGCATCTCCTGAAGGTCCTATCATTGCTCCTGGGGGTCCGAGTCGCTCGGACGAGGTCGGTGAAGTGGCGGACCTCCAGGAACCTCTTCCTGGTTCGATTCGAGCCCAGATGTGGCTCTTCCTTCGTTTGACCTGCATAGGAAGAACCGGGGGAGCGAGGGCTACCTCCTCGACCCGGGGTTTTGAAGCTTGGCGGCAAAATGGAGTGAGGCGGAGGGGCTCCGATGAACGGCGGAGGTGGAGCCCCGATTCGCCAAGACCAGGGTTCCTGGGTTGGTCAAAGGTGATGGAACGATGGAGAATGCGATGGGGATCGAAATGGGGTGCTCGTGGCGGTCGGGCACGGTCAGGTTTACGGTGAAGAAGTCGCCGGAGCGGAGCTCCGGCGAACTTCGAATTTGGAATTTTACGCTATAGGGATTAACTAAAGTCTAATCTAACAACTAGAATTAAAAGCTAGCATTAAAACCTAACTAAAAAGCATGAAAGGGACATCTCTTATACCTAGGGGCCACCAGGGAGCAGGGCGGACGCCGGAGCTCCGCCGCGATAAAATTCTCCTTCCTCCGGCCGAATCAAGGTGCTGGAGCACTCCCCCTGTCACGAGGAACGGACCAGGAACAAGATCAAGGCTTTTGGTTGGAATAAAATTGGCCAAATTCGAGGAAGGAGGCGGAGCTACTTATTTATAGACATTGGCAAGGAGCCTTATTGACCGGCGATTATTACATGATCCAATGAGTATCAGATTGATCCAAAGAATCGGCGGGCATCAGTGATGATTAGAGAGCAATTCTTGTGAAGGAAGCGAGCTCGATCGATGGACGGGATGGCCATAAAAACGGGATGAAAATCGGGGAAAAGATGTTTCAGAGACGCCAGAGCTGGGATGGGACAGTTGACCAGGGGGTCAACGAAGGCCGGCGCCCCATTGGTCCACGTCAGCCGCTAAGAGACAAAACAGGAAATTTGAGCCTAAATTGATTTATTTACCATAGTAAATGATTTTATTAGAATTTTCTTTAAAAAATATGTATTTTTTCATGTAGTATTTATTCGTGATTTTTATTGAATTTTTCGAAGTGTTGTATTATGGTTTTGATTTAATAATGTGTATATGTATGTATTTACATGTATTTTTGTGTATTTTATTTTTAATTTGTTTGTTTTCTTTTATTATTTTATTGGCTTATTTTATAAATTTATAATTTATTTTTGTGAGTTTAAAGGTATTTTTATTTAATTTTTAGGAGTTAATTTACATTTTTAAATAAATAGGTATATGCATATGTAAGTATACTTATAGGTATTTTACCTATATATTATATACATTTTATTTATTCAATGAATTTTATTTTGTTTTTATTTTGGATTTGTATTTTTAATAAGTTATATATAATATAGACATTATTATAAAAATATAGATGAATAAAGAACAAAAGAATTAAACCCCCTTTTATTTAGGTACATTCTTAACATAGGTATTTTGCTTATGTATTACATAGGCTTATTTTATTTTGCCAATTATTTTTAGTTTTCTTTTAATTTTAATATGCACATGTATTATATACATTATTTACAAGATTCTAAAACTATGAATTTATAAAAATAAGGAACGTTGAATAAAATGAATATTTTAATCAGTACTATATACAATGAGGAGCCCAAAACCTAACTTCTATAGAGGAACTCCAAAAATTATGAAACTAATTTCATTAAATTGTTCTTGGAATGCAATATACAATTAAAGGTGAGTTTGGGTGATTTGGAGTTTTTATTTGCAAGATATGGGTCTGTGAAGTTGAGATTTTTGCTTTTTATTTTGTGTATAAAATGTACACTGAGTATTATTTTTGCACAAACTCAATTTTGTATTTTTATTTACATTATTATCTACAACTTTCATGAACAAAGTTTATTTGTTTGATGAATAAATAATTATGTACAAAATTGGTGTCAAAATGCATAAATAAATGCATGAATAAATGAGGTATTTATTGAACACTGGCCCTTATCTCCCCCTACTTTATTCCTTGTCGACACCATACTGGCCTTGGTCTCGGGGTTTGGGTCATAAAATATTTGCAATATTTTATTCCTTTTTCTTTTCTTCTCTTTATTCTATAATTTTGGCATTAAACACCTTATTTAATGTGTAATTAATACAATGAATGATGAATGCTATTATGTACAATTTGATGCTATTTATATGCATTTGCTGGGGTTTTTGAGGCCAAAATGATAGAATAAAGGTGATGAAATGGAGATTCATCACCCCCCTATACTTTCCTTTGCTAGTCCCTAGCAAACACTTATGCAATAAGTACAAAAAGAATAAAGAAAAGAAAAAGGAGTATTAAAGAAGGATAAGGTGATTAAGGGTGCTTTCAGTGCAATGCATGTCTTTATAAAATCAGAACTTGGAGCTCCTTCAAGACCTTGAGTGTAGATGTGTGTGGAACCTAGTAAGGAACCAGTTCTAAAACATAACAGCCTTCGAGAGTCACAGAACTTGGTTCAAATCACCTCAATAGCCAAGTCAGAACTAGCCTACGTCATACGCAAACCCTTATTACTATGAAGCTGACTTGTACAGTGTAAGTGATAGTGGCTCTTCCCAACTGAAATGACAAAGGGACTGACTTCTCCAGAATGACAACCCTATGATTCCCCAATCCAGCCCTCTACCGTCGAGGAGCGGGGTATTTCCTTCTAAGTTCAAGTGCAACCGGCTCAAGAAGAGGGGGAATAAGAGGTATAGAATTTTGGGAGCTCAACCATTGTAGCTAAGTCTCCCGCTGCAAGCTTCATGAGATGTAACATGGATACCATAAGCTTTTGCTTTATTGGACTATATACACTCCGGTGGGGTTATTAAATTTTCAATCCGACCCACCACTTTTTTGGAGTTCTTTTTGAATTTTTTTCAAGTGCATCTGTACAACATATCTACATGGTGCAGCATATATACAAGAAATTTTCCTCTTGAGCCAGTAGACTATCCCTCTTTTGAAGCTTTATTGCAACCCATACTCTCCCGTCATTTGACTTCATTGAAACTGGACCAGGTTGGGGTGCACTTCCCTCCCTAGACGAGGACGAATGTTTCCACTCGTGTGCGTCTCAGACTGGCAAATCCAACCCCCCTCACCACTCCAACTGAGTTGAGCCAAGTGAAAGGTGCAAGTGTCCAAGTTAGGTCACGGCCGACAAGAGTCATGCGTATGTTTCGAAAAGTTCTAGTTAGTCCACTGAGGTGACTTGAACCCAGCCCTGCTTTCTCAAAGAATTACGTCTGAATAGACCTGAAGTACCTTAAACCCAGTTCCCATAAGGTTCCAGTGCAATTAGGTGCGGTAAGGTCTAACCAAGCTCCAATTTGAGACTTTATTGGACCGATTCAATCATCAAGCTCACTCAAAAAGAATATGAATGGTATGCTTATGCTATGCACAATGAATGATGCAATTTTTTTTACAAAGAATATAAAAGGATTAAAGAATCTTTTTACACAAAGAAATTTTTTGCAAATAAAAACTTGACATATTCAAAAAGGTACATACAATTATTTACACGGGCGTACCGCCTTATTTACAAATTGTATGGACTTCTAAAGACTCTACAGGTTTTAATGAAGTAGTTTATTTAGGTTATTGAGGAAGAATTTTATGTATTTTATTTCTGATTTACAAGTATTTGTAATAGTGATCTTATTTTTCAGGTCTAGTTTTGCAAACTATAGTACACGATAATTTTTGCAATCATTTACACACGTTTGAAAACTATTTTTTGCAAAGATCTTTCACACTATGTATACATTTTTCTCAATAATTTTGACAAACATTTTTCAAAACATTTGCACATAGGTTTTTCCAATCATTTCTTTCACACAAAGAAAAAATTTGCAATCCAAACAGTTTCACACAGGTTGAAATCATTTCACCTCAAAATTTTCAAAACTGGTCACACTCTTTTGCAAATCATACTGTACAGGTATCTCACCTGATTTGTTAATCAGAATATACAAAAGAAGAAAACTGTATTTGATGTATAATAAGGTTTTGGCTCTTTTAAGCATTATTTAGGATTATGCTTATTTTGTATAAGAGATTTTTGTGCAGACTCCTCATACCTAGTTCGAGAATCCTTTTCAAAAGATTTTTGAGAACTCTGGTCCAAAATAATTTTGCAAATATGTACACGTCTTTGAAAATGATTTTACCAAGGTTTTACACAGCATAGATAGCTTTTACAAGACAATTTTGACAATCAAATTTTACAATCATTTGCACACTGATTTTCACACATTTTGCTTTCACGCAAAGGAAATAAATTTTACACGCAAAACTGATTTTTCAAAGGTTGAATACCTGTACACACTATTTTCAAACAGTTTTCACAAAGTTTTTCACAAAAAACTTTCTTTCACAAAATATTTTTCTGACCTAATAATCAGTATAAGTACAAAGAGCCTGAGGAGCTCACAATCATCTTTTATTATTATAAAGTTATTTATTGCTCTTTAGATTGAATTGGTGTTTTATTTTTCAGTATGAGTTATGGCTTATAGTATATACACGGTATATACGACCCCCTATACTTAGCTTGAGCTATGTCCTCATAGATCGAAAGGAAAAGCAAAGACATAACTCGTACTGAGTATAGACAGATCTAAAGAATATAAATGAATGAAATTAATGAATGAGAAGTTGACCGTCCCCCCTATACTTAGGATCAAATAATCCTAAGTATAGCAGACTGTACAAAAAGCAGGGAGGGTCAAGGGTGGGAATACACAGATTGTACTCAGATTGTCTCCCCCTATACTTAGGGTGAGATACTCCTAACTATAGACAAGAAGAGAAGACAATGGAGAGGATCGGACTGACATGAAAAACTCTAAGTGCACATCCCCCTATACTTAGGACAAAGTATGTCCTAAGTATAGAAAACTATCTACAAGGGCGACACCTTTCGAATAGAAAAAGAAATTAGAAAAGGAAAAGAAGAAAAGAAGAAAAGAAGACAATCAGATAAACAGTTCTTTGAGTACATCGTCTGAATCTTCTGATGCTGCAGCGGTTGTGGAAGTGTCATCATGTTGTACGAGCTGGATTGAGTCAACAACGGCCAAGAATGCATCTGGTTCTAAGTAAGGCTTCAGGAGTTGGCCGTTGACGACGAAGGGCTGTGCGTCAGGGGACAATTCTGATATGGCAATGCTTCCATTGTCACGCACTTCACAAACTCAAAATGGCCCTGTCCACTTACTCTTTAATTTGCCTGGAAATATCCGCAACTTTGCATCAAATAACCACACTTTCTGTCCAACGTCAAAGGTCTTTCGTCTGATGTGCCGGTCGTGCCAGCGTTTCACCTTCTCCTTGTACATCAAGGTGTTATCGTATGCATAGTCTCGGAATTCCAAGAACCTGTTCATATCATCTTTTCTCTTCTGACCACTTTTGCGTGAGTCCAAATTACAACTGTTGATAGCCCACAAGGATTTGTGAATTAATTCCACGGGAAAATGGCACGGCTTCCCATACACAAGACGATAGGGCGACATGCCCAAGGGGGACTTGTAGGCGGTTCGGTAAGCCCATAGGACTGAGTCCAAGAGTTGAGACCAGTCTTTCCTGTTTGGCCTAACAAGTTTCTGTAGGATAGTCTTGATTTCTCTGTTTGATAGCTCCGCCATGGCATTGGTCTGAGGATGATAAGGAGATGTGACACGATGGTCGATGTCGTACTCCTTCGTTAACTTCTTGACCTCTTTGTTAATGAAGTGGCTACCCCCGTCTTATATGAGAATCTTCGGTATCCCAAATCGCGAAATGATGTTCTTCTTTATAAACTGGCATACTGTTCGGCTGTCGGCGGCTCGAGCGGGGATAGCTTCAACCCAACGACTCACGTAATCGACGACGAGAAGGATGTGCTCAAAACCTTGACTGTTAGGGAAAGGTCCCATGAAGTCAATGCCCCATGCATCGAAAACGTCTGCTATCTGAATGATTTTCATGGGCATTGAGTCTTTGGCAGTTAGTGTTCCTTTCAATCTCTGACAGTCAGTGCATCTTTTGACAAACTCAGCTGCATCCTTGAATAAAGTGGGCCACCAGAAGCCACACTGAAGTACTTTGGCTGCCGTCCGATCTCCAGAGTGATGCCCACCAGATTCGAGCGAGTGACAATGCTCGAGGACACTAGATTGCTCCGTCTGAGGGATGCAACTACGCCAAATGCAATCCGCTCCTTCCCTGAATAAAAGAGGATCCTCCCATTGGTAGAATCGGATGGTCGACATGAATTTTTTCTTCTGATTTTTCGTCCAATCCGTTGGTGTTACCCCAGAGGCGAGGTAGTTGACTATATCTGCATACCACGGAAGAGAATCAACTGCTAAGATGGCTTCGTAAGGAAAGGTTTCTGTGATAGGTGCGTTGTTCAGAGGAGGCTCATGTTGCTCTATTCTGGAGAGATGGTCTGCTACCACATTCTGGACTCCAGGTTTGTCCTTGATTTCCAAATCGAATTCCTGGAGGAGAAGGATCCAACGAATCAGTCTTGGCTTGGCATCCTTCTTCTGCTGTAGGTACCAGATAGCAAAGTGGTCAGTAAAAATTGTGACTTTTGATCCCAACAAATAGGATCTGAACTTCTCGAGGGCGAAAACCACCGCCAGCAACTCTTTCTCTGTCACTGTATAATTCCTCTGTGCTTCATCTAATGTTCTGTTGGCATAGTGAATGGCATAGGGAGCTTTGTCTTTCCTTTGCCCAAGAACCGCCCCGACTGCAAAGTCTGACGCATCGGTCATTATCTCAAAGGGAAGATTCCAGTCGGGCGGTTGTAAGATTGAAGCCTGAGTGATAAGCTCCTTCAGCTGGTTGAAATCAAGGAGAACCGGCTGATCAACAGTGAACTCAGTCTCCTTGCACAAAAGTTCTGTTAGAGGTCGGGCAATGCGGCTGAAATCCTTGATGAATCGCCTGTAGAATCCCACATGCCCCAGGAATGACCTCACGTTCTTTACTGACCGAGGTGGCTGAAGATTTGAAATGACATCCACCTTTGCCGGCTCGACTTCCATGCCACGTTTGGAAACGACGTGGCCCAGCACAATACCTTCTGTGACCATAAAGTGGCTCTTTTCCCATGAAAGTACTAGATTGACTTCTCGGCACTTCTGAAGCACTCTGTCTAGGTGCTCAAGACAAGAATCGAAACTATCACCATAGACAGAGAAGTCGTCCATGAACACCTCGAGAAAACTTCTTACCATCTCGGCGAAAACTGCTAACATGCATCTTTGGAAGGTTGCAGGTGCATTGCACAAACCAAAGGGCATTCTCTTGAAGGCGTAGGTGCCGAACGGGCAAGTAAAGGTAGTCTTCTCTTGATCTTCAGGGGCGATCGCCACTTGGTTGTACCCGGAATACCCATCCAGAAAGCAGAAGAACTCCTTGCCTGCTAATCTTTCCAGAACTTTATCGATAAATGGCAAGGGGAAGTGGTCCTTCTTGGTTGCTGCATTGAGACGGCGGTAGTCAACACACACCCGCCAGGATGTTGGTACCCGAGTGGAAATTTCCTCTCCTTTATCATTTGTATCCACGGTAAGCCCAGATTTCTTGGGAACTACATGCAGTGGGCTTACCCATTTTGAGTCGGAGATGGGATAGATGAAGCCTGCGTCACACCATTTCGTGATTTCTTTCATGACGACGTCCCGAAGTTTAGGATTCAACCTTCTCTGAAATTCACGGGACGGCTTGGCATCTTCTTCTAGATAGATATGGTGTGAACACAAGGCAGGATTTATCCCTCGAAGATCTGATATGCTCCAACCAAGTGCCTTGCGGTTCTTTTCTAGAACCTCGAGAAGCCGAGATTCCTGATCCGAATTCAGCCTGCTACTGATGATGACCGGATACATTTGTTCTTCACCCGCAAGAAAAGCATACTTTAGGCCTGCCGGAAGTGGCTTGAGTTCTGGTTTTGACCTGTCCACTTTATCTGTCACTTCAGATACCATGCTGGTGGTGGGAAGTACTTCTCTGAAGCTGCTACCATCCTCATCATCTTGTTGAGATCCCAGTGAGGTGTCGAATGGTTCTGCGTTAAGCTGATTGTGTTCGGTCTGGAGTGACTGCTCGAGTAAATGCGCCTGTATCTGAGAATCTGTCTCCCAAGAATTGTCGGAGCTTAAGGTGACTGCGCCTTCCAAGTCCTCCTCAAGAGTGAGGATTTCTCGGGTCCATGGATCGTCCAATGATAAGGCTGAGTCTCTGATCTCCGCAATAAAATCACAGTCTGCTTCACATGCTTCCTGGCTCTCATCAGTTGTGGCATTCGACTCTCTGTTCATGTTTATCGTGATCTGCTGGGTGTTCGAGCTGAAAGTAATCTTGCCAGACTCGTAATCAACCACGACGCCTGAAGTACAAAGGAATGGTCTGCCAAGGATGATAGGGGTCTGGAGCAGGGGTGCAGGTGAGTCCATATCAAGGACTACAAAGTCAGCTGGGAAATTCATTTCCTGCACTTTAACTACCACATCTTCCAAAAGACCTCGGGGCCGCTTTTGACGGATCGGTCAGCGAACTGAAGGATCATGCGTGTCTGCTTGAGCAGACCCAGCCCGAATTCTTGCATTATGGATGAGGGCAGAAGGTTGATGCAAGAGCCACTGTCAAGGAGAGTGTGCTCGAAGACCTGATCAAAAATCTCACAACTGATCAGAGGTGCTCCTGTGTCTTGTTTCTTCTGTGGGAGATTGCTGATAGCTGCAACAGTGGCCATGGATAGCACATGTTTCTCCACATCTTTGCGTCTGTTCTCAAGTGTTGGGCGACGCTTGTTGGTACATGCCTCCTTTAGCCCTTTCTTCACAGCTGGCATGTACTCCACTGCCTTCAATAAGGGTATCTCAACAGTCAGCTTGTCTAATATGTCCACAACTCCTGGATCAGACAATGCCTTTTTTCGTTTTGCAATTTTTTTGGATTTTTCTATTGCATGAGGAAAAGGAATATGTACATCTCGAGCAGGAGAAATAGAGTTCTTATTTACATCAAAATCATCGCCCATAGAATGTTGTACATCCGCACTACAAAAAGGAGTACAAACTGTATCCTGGTGTGCTGGTGCTTCATGGCGATCAAAAAGGGTAGCGTCTGCTTCGTCAGCTGGCGAGGGATCGGCTGCTGCTGGCGGCTCCTCCAAGGCTGGCGCGGCTTTGCTTCGGTTGCAAGCTTCTTTTTGTTGTTTTTGATTTTGCTGATTTTTTGTATTTTCTGCTGAGGTTGCTGCAAATGCACGACGGCTGGGCTGGCTTCTCCTTCTTCTTCCTCCTCACCTGCCCCTGTAGCTGGCACGGCTGATGCGGAAGATGATGATCCACTTGTTTCTTTATTCACCCCAATCTTTGTGGCAGGCGGAAGCAAGGCCCTACCGCTCCTGAGAGTAACAGCATTAGAATAAGCAGTAACATCATTTTCTGATGCGGACAAGACATTACTTTCTACCTGCTCTTTCTTCTTGAAATTATTGGGGTTGGCTTCGACCTGAGCAGGAATGGTAGTTCGGGTGGCGGTCAGGTCATCAAGCCGCTTGGTTATCTCCGCTAGCCCTTTGACAAGCTGGGCTAGACAGTCCATGGTGGGGTTCACTGGAGGTGCCTTGGTGGTTTCAGCGTGCAGACCATGTTGTTGTTGCATCTGCTGGTGCTGAGGTTGTTGTTGGTGATGCTGAGGTGGTGCAGGAAGTTGAAGTTGTTGATATGAGGGAGGAGGATACTGCTGATATCGTTGAGGCGGGGCAGCTGCATACGGATGAAACAGCTGTGGATGACGGTACTGCGGCTGCTGCTGGTGTGGAAAATTCTGCCTCCACTGGTTTGCATACTGAGGAGGCTGATGGTACTGCTGATGAGGCTGAGAGGACTGCCCAAAGCGACCACCCTGAGGTTGGTGGTATTGCCGGTTGGCAAACGGCTGACCCTGTGGTTGTCCCGTAGGGGCTGTGCGTCGTGACTCCATACCCCGTTCACTTCCTGAACCAGGGGTGGTGGTGGGAATACTGAATCAGATCCTGAGAGAAACTCTGGTTGATACACAACCATCTGCTGCTGCGGCTGGCTCTGATCGGGTGCCTGCACGTAGTACACGTGTTGGACTGCCGGTGGTTGCTGGCTCGGCTAAGGCTGATGTAGCGGTGGTTGCTCGTCTTTCCTCTCAGCTGGAGCTTCGAGTGGTGCTGCCGACTGAACAGAATTGATGGTACCTACCAGCAGTTCCAACTGCTTGGTGATGTGATCCAGCTTGTCTAAATTCTGAGTCCTCTTCACGATCACAGCGAGCTTCTCTAGATCTTGTGATCGCTTCTCGATGATGTCAACTTTAGAGAGATGGCCCCCGATGATGCTGAGGTTGGAGCTCTCATCTCTCTCTGTTTCCTTGGACGCTGCCATATGCACTTGTTTTTGAAGGATATGGGGCTGCTTCTGATACGCCTTGGATGAAGAGAGGGTGGCCTCTCCTTCGGCCATTTCTTCAAATATCTGCCAGAATACGTCTTCATCCTTATTGAAGTGTGAGCCCCCACATGCTGCGTCTACGAGCCTTTGGCTTTCAATGTTCAGTCCCGCAAAAAAATGCTGGACCAAGCTGGTCTTTGGAATATCATGATGGGGACACTTCTCCTGCAGGTCAGTGAATCTCTCCCATACTTCATGTATCGACTCATGGGGTCCTTGGGAGAAATTGTTGATTCGGGCTCGCATCTGGTTGAGCCGAGCGAGAGGGTAATATTTGTGTAGAAAGGCGGACTTCAGCTCCTCACAGGTCGTCACAACCTTCCCCAGATGATTGACCCAATAGAGGGCCTTGTCCTGTAGGCTGAAGGGGAAAGCCATCATCTTGACAATTTCCAGAGGGACATTGGGATAGTGGGTAGTACGGCAAATACGGGAGAATTGCTGCAGGTGAATGTACGGCTCCTCGCTGGTGTTTCCATGGAATGCAGGGAGAAGAGCAATGAATTGGGGCTTCAGCTCAAAGTGAGCGTGTACCGGTGGAATGAGGATCCACTCGGTCATCTGGCTGTCTCCCGGATTGTATGTTTCTTTAAGTGTTGGTTTTGGTGGTGGCTGCACCATCACCTCCACCTCCTCCTCCCCTGCCTCCTCTGCCTCTGCCTCCTCCTCCATCGTCTCGGCTCATCATATCATTCAACATGTCCTGGAAGGCTGTCTGTGTGAGTGCCTATTCGGTCAGCTGCTGCTGGATGGCCTGGATAGATGCCAGTAACTGTGCATTGACTTGATTCTGATATGGCACCTGTCCCTCTGGTTGGGGTGGCTGCTGACCCTTGCCTTTTCCTTCTGGAGCCATGTCAGGGTCTGAGTCGGACGAGATGAACTCCGGAGTAGTCTCCAGGGCTCGCAATGTCTTCTATCTGCATAATAAGATAGTCCTGATCAGACTGCTTGCAATTAATGTTCAGCTTCCGAGATGAAGCTGGAATTCAGGTCAACCCCAGCATGTTGTGAATGGAAAAGGATGTAGGTTGTAATCGACTTCCATTCACAATGGCGAAAGTGGGACAAAAGTGATCCCAGTTTATTGGGTGGCCAAGGGAAGGGTAGAAAACGAGGAGTCTGGAGATCGATCCGCAAAGTCCGGATCGGGTTCTCGGGAATCGCCTCGAACTTATTGGCGGAGTTGAGTCCATGAAATCGATGTGGGTGTCGGCATGGTCCCGACGGAAACCATCCATGGATCAACTTCGCGAAGTACAAGAGAAGATCGGATGTTGGATGAAAGATACGATGGTCAACGAGGAATAAAAAGGAGTGCAAAACAGTAGAAAGGCTCGAACTGAGCGGGGGTCAAAGAGGAGTGACACAATGTGCGCAAAGGCGCGAGACTTGATCTTTGAACCTTAATCTAGATCCATACAAACACAATACAAAATCAGGTTCACCAACTCACGCCATGTGAAGCCGTAAAGGTTCGGCTACTTATTATCTTTTCAGTTTTAGAGTTGTTGTTTCAGGCATATCTTATAACAAGTCCTTAGTACGCTACCCTATAGGAGAGAGAGTACTGCCAGAAGGGTATCCCGTACTTGTCCTCCTCCTGTGTAACATGTAGTTTGTACTTTTTGGAGTCCTTGTAACCCTTCCTGGATCCCTACTCAGCCAAAGAAATAGAGAGAGGAAGCCGATAGGCAAAACCACTACTTCGGTCCTCGCTCGCAACGGAATCACCCGTGAGCGTACAAGAACCTACTCGGACGCACGACGATGAGACAGACACCCCCGTGAAGGCATGGCCTATGCTCGATACTTCGGACAGGATCGATTCTCTACACAACAGAGAGTCATCATTGGTGACCAAGCCCTACTCGCCTACGTACGATAGAAGCGCCATTACTTCGGAAATCCAGGCGATTCACAAGGCAGTTGCAAACTGGGTTTTTGGCTCTAATCCTTAGGGGGTCGCACTCGCTCAAGGGAGTAGGGTTTTGGTCCCCCTCCAAGGTACCTGAAAACAATGAGGGCTTTATGAACCCGGTACAATGATAGTCCATTACAGATTTTAATTAAGGTCAAAGTTTATTTAGCAGTCCCCTGGTTTTAATTTTTGGGTTTTCACTTTTTTCTGAGTCTGTTTCATACCAGCGCCTAACATTTTTGTAGATTTTCATTTAAGTCCTAGGTGCTCAAAATCAGAGGGAGATAGCGGAAAAGCCGTGCAAGTTGGTTTTATAATGGAAATCTCACCATTGAACCGAATGATGCATGCTGAGTTAGAAGACTTACAGTGCATCCCAGCTCTCTCCATGTGGTATGCAAAACAGAATTTTTAAACCTATCTACATGGCGGTGTGCATTTCGACAAAATCGCCCTAAACATTAGCTGCTATTAACGTGAAGAACCACAAGCTGGTCACTTATTTTTAACCTAAGGGTCCGGTCTTGGCTTACCCCTCCTCTTCTCGACACACTCAAGTTCAGGAGTAGCGCTTGATGGGGCTCGCTCACGGCACATGGTTTAAGAGATAAATGACCGAACTGTTTAAGTTTGACTAGATCCGTACGCAGTAGACTATAGGAACATGCATTCTTATTAATGTTTGGACCTAGCTACCGAATCGAGCAACCTATATCTAGGGGCTCCAAGCACACAAAACAAAGTGAAATAAAGGCGGAAAGCACAAAACAGCGGAAAACAAAGAAAATAAGGCGGTAGAAAACGCGGAAAACAGCGATGAGGCCCCCAGGTGAACAGACACCCGGGCACTGGACCTCATTGTGAAGAGTAGAGTCCTGTTAATTATTACATGCCAAAATTGTCTCTCTCACACCATAAATTACAAAAATAATCCTAAGTGTTCTAAACCTATCTAATCCCCATCTCCTTGCTTCCTTGATGCTCTCTCCAAGTGGTCATGAGGTGAATACCACCCTCCTCCAAGCTCGGCTGCCTTGGCCTCCTAAGAAGCCATCCTCGCGTGGCGGGCCCTCGCATCAAAGTCACAAAAAGATTGCATTAGTATAGCTCAACCAATCAAAATAGAGCAGATATAAAATAATCACAATAAATGAATCAATCAATAGAGCATGATGATTAATGACAATAAAAATGGCTGCTCACAAAATCAATGATGAATCAAAAATGTACACAAGAATGACAAAATAAATCAGGCTATGCTCATCGCTCCCCGGCAACGGCGCCATCTGATAACAAGGATATTCCACAAGGGTCACCATGAATAATATAAATATGTTGTTGCTGAGGCGACCGCTCGCAGAATACCCGAGTTAATCAGCTATTAACCCACAACAAAAGAATAAAACAATTAAGTCCAAAAAATGTGAATTAATATTTATTACTCTACCATAAAATGTATAGGGAACAAGCATGTAGAGGTCGAACCACAGAGAGTAATACAAAATGCAATAGCATATATGTACCACGGAGTCATCCTTGTGTTAACCTATTTTTGTGGGTTTCTTTTTAATTTTAGGATTTTGTATATTCATAAATATATATATATATATGTATATATGGATATATATATATATATATATATTTATATATTTATTTTCTTTAGAATAGGGGGATATATATATAGGGGTGCTATAATATTTATAAAAAATACTAAAAAATAGTTAAAATTCAGGAATAAAATATTTTTGGGATTTTCATGATTTTTTACAGTTTTTGTGATTTTTGGGCATTTTTCAAAGCATTTTTAGTATTTTTTTAAAGGCAAAATCACGGATAAAAGGGAAATAGGGACTGACTGTGAGAAAAATAGGAATTAAAAAGAGCCAACAGCCACAAAATTCCCCCCCCTAATTTTCAAATAAAGATAATAAATTATAGAAGAAATAGGAACTGGGTTTATATTTTCCTGATTTTTCTTTGATTTTTTATAATTTTTTGAAGTTTTTGGGTATTTTTGAATTTTTAAGGTTTTCCTTTTGAGATTTTTAGGGATTTTTGGATTGACACTGAAATAGGGAGTAATACACACTAGGGAATTGTTTTGGAATTTTTCGAGGCCTTTTAATATTTTTTTGGAATTTTATAAGCTAGACAGTGAATAAAAAGCATATTTTTGATTTTTAATAAATGCAAAAATACAACCAAATTAAAATCCAAAGATATGGCGTGTAAGGGTACACTAACATGAGCTTATATCCATTTTTACAAAATTTTTCAAGGAAGTATAAAGCACAAAATAAATAGACAAAGAATACACAAAATACATGGCCTGGCAGGGGTGTTTTTGCAAATAAAATAATTGACAGGGGCATCCATGCAAAAATCACAATAAAAATGAACGGGTACTTTTATTTTCAGGGCCATTCTACATTTACAAAACTCGGCGGGGTTTAAGTGCAAATTTCACGCGGCTCACGTGGGGACTGCACGTGAGGCGCGGAGTGACTAAAATGCAAATATAGAAACATTAAGGGTCCTTCTACAATTTATACAGCTTATTTACAACTTAACCTTTTATTTTTGGTATTAAACTATAAATACAAAAAGCGGGGGGGGGGGTAAGGTATGAAATTTACCCCCAAAGGCACGACATCCAACGGCGCCAGGTACGCCACTTATCCACGTGTCGAGCATCGGACGGTTGACGCCGGTTCGCCGATGAAGGGTTCGGATTAGAAGCTCCTGGCTGATCTGACGGTCGGCGCGGTTCTTCATCGGACGGCCCTTGAGTGATCTGGGACGGGCCTCCAGATCTGACGGCTCTGGAGCTCCCTGGAAGAACAGGGATGAAGCTCGCGCCTGGCGAGCTTCGATCGAGAAGCATGGGCTCCTCCAGGGCTCTCCCGCGGATCTGAAGTAGTTTGCTCATATCTGGAAGCCTCCCGCATCTCCTGAAGGTCCTATCATGGCTCCTGGGGGTCCGAGTCGCTCGGACGAGGTCGGTGAAGTGGCGGACCTCCAGGAACCTCTTCCTGGTTCGATTCGAGCCCAGATGTGGCTCTTCCTTCGTTTGACCTGCATAGGAAGAACTGGGGGAGCGAGGGCTACCTCCTCGACCCGGGGTTTTGAAGCTTGGCAGAAAAATGGAGTGAGGCGGATGGGCTCCGATGAACGGCGGAGGTGGAGCCCCGATTCGCCAAGACCAGGGGGTCCTGGGTTGGTCAAAAGTGATGGAACGATGGAGAATGCGATGGGGATCGAAATGGGGTGCTCGTGGCGGTCGGACACGGTCGGGTTTACGGTGAAGAAGTCGCCGGAGCAGAGCTCCGGCGAACTTCGAATTTGGAATTTTACGCTACAAGGATTAACTAAAGTCTAATCTAACAACTAGAATTAAAAGCTAGCATTAAAACCTAACTAAAAAGCATGAAAGGGACAGCTCTTATACCTGCGGGCCACCAAGGAGCAGGGCGGACGTCGGAGCTCCGCCGCGACAAAATTCTCCTTCCTCCGGCCGAATCAAGGTGCTGGAGCACTCCCCCTGTCACGAGGAACGGTCCAGGAACAAGATCAAGGCTTTTGGTTGGAATAAAGTTGGCCAAATTCGAGGAAGGAGGCAGAGCTACTTATTTATAGACATTGGCATAGAGCCTTATTGACCGCCGATTATTACATGATACAATGAGTATCAGATTGATCCAAAGAATCGGCGGGCATCAGTGATGATTAGAGAGCAATTCTTGTGAAGGAAGCGAGCTCGATCGATGGACGGGATGGCCGCAAAAACGGGATGAAAATCGGGGAAAAGATGTTTCAGAGACGCCAGAGCTGGGATGGGACAGTTGACCAGGGGGTCAACGAAGGCCGGCGCCCCATTGGTCCACGTCAGCCGCTAAGACACAAAACAAGAAATTTGAGCCTAAATTGATTTATTTACCATAGTAAATGATTTTATTAGAATTTTCTTAAAACATAAAAATGTGTATTTTTTCATGTAGTATTTATTGGTGATTTTTATTGAATTTTTCGAAGTGTTGTATTATGGTTTTAATTTAATAATGTTTATATGTATGTATTTACATGTATTTTTGTGTATTTTATTTTAAATTTGTTTGTTTTCTTTTATTATTTTATTGGCTTATTTTATAAATTTATAATTTATTTTTGTGAGTTTAAAGGTATTTTTATTTAATTTTAGGAGTTTATTTACATTTTTAAATAAATAGGTATATGCATATGTAAGTATACTTATAGGTATTTTACCTATATATTATATACATTTTATTTATTTAATGAATTTTTTTTTTGTTTTTATTTTGGATTTGTATTTTTAATAAGTTATATATAATATAGACATTATTATAAAAATATAGATGAATAAAGAACAAAATAATTAAACCCCCTTTTATTTAGGTACATTCTTAACATAGGTATTTTGCCTATGTATTACATAGGCTTATTTTATTTTACCAATTATTTATAGTTTTATTTTAATTTTAATATGCACATGTATTATATAGATTATTTACAAGATTCTAAAACTATGAATTTATAAAAATAAGTAACGTTGAATAAAATGAATATTTTAATTAGTACTATATACAATGAGGAGCCCAAAACCTAACTTCTACAGAGGAACTCCAAAAACTATGAAACTAATTTCATTAAATTGTTCTTGGAATGCTTTATACAATTAAAGGTGAGTTTGGGTGATTTGGATTTTTATTTGCATAATATGGGTCTGTGAAGTTGAGATTTTCGCTTTTTATTTTGTGTATAAAATGTACACTGAGTATTATTTTTGCACAAACTCAATTTTGTATTTTTATTTACATTATTATTACAATTTTCATGAACAAAGTTTCTTTATTTGATGAATAAATAATTATGTACAAAATAGGTGTCAAAAATGCATAAATAAATGCATGAATAAATGAGGTATTTATTGAACACTGGCCCTTATCTCCCCCTACTTTATTCCTTGTCGACCAATACCATACTGGCCTTGGTCTCGGGGTTTGGGTCATAAAATATTTGCAATATTTTATTCCTTTTTCTTTTCTTCTATTTATTCTATAATTTTGGCATTAAACACCTTATTTAATGTGTAATTAATACAATGAATGATGAATACTATTATGTACAATTTGATGCTATTTATATGCATTTGCTGGGGTTTTTGAGGCCAAAATGATAGAATAAAGGTGATGAAATGGAGATTCATCAGCCACCAAGTTGAAAGAGCTCAACATGGTCGTCCTCCCTTGTATGTAAGGAGGAACATTCATTCCAATTTTGTTGAGATCTTAATTCCAACAAATATTCCACGTATGCAATAACTTTATTTCATGATTATTCATCAAAATAAATCCCAACTATTCTGTGACAATTTCAATCTAGCCATTGAAAATTGCGAATCATATTAACACACCCAAAAAAAGATGTAATTGCATTTACAATTATTTGTTCAATGTAAATACAATTCACATCAACTACTAATTGTAAGTACAAATTACAATTATCTCTCTCTAATATATTATAAATCACATTTATAATGTCCATAGATAATATGGATAGTGCTATCCACATTATTCTCTTCCTTGATAATTAAATCACATTTAATATTCTTAGATGTCCATTCTCATGTGCCTAAATAATAAATAAAATTCATATTATTCATAATAATTAAATCACATATAAATATTCATTTTGCTGATTGCTCAGATCCACTATCAACAATGAATCTATTATTGAACTATTTCAAGAATAATGTGATTTCTCCGCGGATACTTGGAGATAAGGAAAATGCAATTGTATGTTCCACGTACAGTAATTTGGATATTAAGATCATATCTTAAATCCAGATCTTGGGGACCTCTCAATGATGTTTGATTAAATCAAAGTTGTAAATAAAATCTTCTCATTGCATATGAATCATATTCATATCAATGTCCAACATTTTGACTAAGATATGATTACTTTTATATTGAGAGGAGTCACTCACGGAATGGAAGTATCGTAGTTATACAATTGTTTATGATCACATCACCTTCGAGTATTCCTAATATCCATACATCCTGCATATTGGAGGGACTAGAATAAACCCATAGTTTTATATCTCATTTAGATTGTCTTTTTCAGCATTTTATCATTAAGTTTCTCATTTGATCTTTGGGAGTTGGTATCGATTATATACTTTCCAAAAGCATATATCATATCCAAGTACCGATCATATAATTTCCAAAAGCATATATCATGCCTTGGTATTAAGCTATACTTTCAAAAAAATCATATATCAAACCTACGAATTCAGTCAAGCTTCAAAGTGAGACGACCGTGCACGGAATTTGATACCAATATCTCATGAGTGAGCTCATGTATTTAGATTTAGTAATGAACCTGTATGATCCCTTTGAGAGATTTTATTACTAATATGCCCTTATATGCAGATCGACTTGCCAATGTATAGACCTTTATTAGATCATCAACCTATCGATGTTGCAAATATACATACTCAAACACATAATAACACATCTATCTTTTGTCAGAGGTTACATGCTAATATCATGACAATACATGATATAGGTCTTGTCTATCTCGATTGCTTTAAGTAAACTCTTTGACCTAACTTATGTAACACCTCTAAATATCTATTCTTGTGTAGAGGACATGCATCAAGAGGTTGGTTAGATATATGCCTTCAGAAGAATTGCCATCTTCCTCTCAAGATATATATCCTCTTTTAACAATCATTTGACGGTGCTTGATGAGTCTTCAATCTAACTCTTTAGATATCATCCAAGCACCAACCTCTATGATTCAACATTGAAACAATCGATGTATGATCAATAAGATGGCCACGATACATAATCCTAATTTTACTAAGGGACCTATTATGTAAATTAGTTATTCTTCATTTTAGATCAGGGAATGATATTTGCAATTAAATTTATTGCATAATGGCTCAACATGGGCTCACATGTCCCACACATGCCACTTTCATCAAAATGGATCCAACTAGGTCAGGCAGACAATGCTAATAGGGAACACTTCCAGTGGAAATGCAATGCATGGTGCCAATTAAGTAACTCATTAGCATGTTCACAGCCTAGACACATCAATTCAAGACAACGCAATCGATACATGTTGTATAAATGAGGTTGTATTTATCTTTCGCTCGTATGTGATAATATATATAGTAACTCTCAGATATTTTAAGTGTTAAAACTCCTTTTAATTTCCCAAAAGGTTGAAGGAATATGGTTAGATCCTCAAGCCATCACGGAAGCATGAGCGTCGTATCGGATACGACGAAGAACGACTAGTCGTACTAGTTATATGCAGCAGAAATTAAAAATTTTTTCATGTGACAAAGCCACATGATCCAAGAACACTTCTCGGATCGTTTCGTCTAAACCACAAACAAGTATTAGGGTTACCTCTTGAAGCGTGGTTGCGATCGAGTCTCTAAACGAAGAGACCTCCTGTCTCAAGTCCGATCCAACGGAGGAGACGCTTGTGAGCGTGGGGATGAACCGCGTTCTTCTCGCAATCCATGTTGATTATCCAAGCGGTGGATCTCTTGATCTCGACATACGAGATCCGACGTCTTCTTCACGAGCGAGGTGCACCGAAGGAGACGGAGATCCACGAACAAAGAGTCGGGCAGCATAACGACGACGCTGCGGCGATGGAGAACCTCTCTAGGGCATCCATGGTGGACGACCATAAGAGGGAGAGAGAAAGAGAGAGAGATGTGCTTCTCAAGCATTGTGTGTAAAGAAGAGCAATGGGGTGCCTCTCCTTTTATAGGGTTTTGGGATCCATGGATCTCAATCCATGGGACAACACAAATCCAATGGTCCTCATTGATTGTGTTTCTTTCAATGGCTTAGATTTTGTTGGAAAAAATCCAACAATAATTAATTTAATAAAAATCAAATATACAATAAATCTACTTTGATTTATATCAAATCAATCTCCATTGGAGAAATAGGAAAGGAGGCAAGCCTCCTTCCATAAGGAGGGTGGACGTCCACTCTTCCTATATGGAAGGTGGATGCCCTTTTCCTATTAAATGAGATTACATTATCACATGATTCTCTCCAATATTTGCAACAACTTTTGTTGAAAATTATTTCACAAAAATAAATCCAATTTATTTTGTGAACATTGCAATCATGCCATTGGAAATTTGTGAATCACATTCACAACCAAAAATAAAATGTAAATTACATTTTCAATTTAATGTCCAATGTGAATCCAATTCACATTAACATTTAATTAACAAATGTAAATTACAAACATCTCTCTCTTATATATTATAAATCACATTTATAATATATGATTAATATGGATATTGCTATCCACATTATTCTTATCCATGATAATTAAATCATTTTAATCACTTTGGATCTCATTTCTCTTATGTCCAAATAATATGAATCACATTCACATTATTTACATCTTTGATAATCAAATCTCATTCAATTATCTTAGATAACTCTCTTCATAATATGGATCAAATTCATATTACTCATGATAATTAAATCTCATTAATTATCCATTTTCTCAATGCTCGGATACAATTATCAACAATATAATTATCCATGAACTATTTCAAGGATAATGCGCTTTCTCCGCGAATACTTGGAGATAAGGATAGGGCGATTGTATTGTTCCTCCTATAGTTACTTGGATATTGAGATCATATCTCAAATCCAGATCGCGGGCCTCTCATAGATGCTTGATTAAATCAAGACCGTAAATATAATCTTCTTATTGCATCCGAATCACATTCAGATGAATGTCCAACATTTGGACCAAGATTAGATCGCTTCTCTACTGAGAGGAGTCGCTAAAATCCAGACCCGTTTCATCACTCCCTAGGAATGGAAGCGTCGTGGTTATACAATCGTTTATGATCACATCACCCTCAGGTATTCCCAATACCTGTACATCCTGCATACTGGAAGACTTAGATTAAGCCTGAAGTATTGGATCAACTTCATATGTCTACTTCATAGTTTTATCAGTAAGTTTCTCATTCGATCATTAGGAGTTGGTATCGATCATATACTTTCCAAAAGCATATATCATACCTAGGTCTTGATCATTACCTTACGAAAGTATATATCAAACCTACAAATTCAGTCAAGCTTCCAAAGCGAGACGACCGTGCACGAAATTTGATTCTTCCCAATATCTCATGAGTGAAGCTCATGCCTTCTGGTTCAATGAATGAACTTGTATGATCCCTTTGAAAGATCGTATTACTCATATGCCCTTATATGCACACCAGCGCGCCGGTGTATAGACCTTGGTTAGGTCATCAACCTATTGGTCTGCCAAATGTACATACTCAAACATATAGCAACACATATGTCTCCGGTCAGAGGATGCGTGCCTGTATCGTGACAGCATACGATATAGGACTTTGGTTATCTCGATCTCATTAGGTCAACTCTTTGACCTTACTAATATGACACCTCCGAATCTCTATTACTATGCAAAGGACCTGCATCAAGAGGTCGGTCAGATATCAGCCTTTAGAGATAAGGATTGCCATCTCCTACTCTGGCTGGAGATCATCTCTTAACAATCATTTGACGGTGCTTGATAAGTCCTCAATCTAACTCTTTAGATATTCATCCAAGCACCAGCCTCTATGATTCAACAATCGAATCAACAGCTGTATGATCATCAAGATGTCCATGGTACATAACCCTTATTGTACTAAGGGACCTATTATGCAAATTATTTATTCTTCATTTCAGATTAGGGAATGATATTTGCAATAACATTTATTACATAATGGCTCGCCGTGGGCTCGCATATCCAACAAAGGTATAGTGAAACAATCTCGACACTTTTGAATTTAAAAATACTTTTCAATTTCAAAAGGTCAAGTGCAACAATCTAAACACTTCTTTGAATCAAAAGGAAGTCTAGTGCAATAATCTAGATAATTCGTGGAAACAATCAAAATGATTTCACAATTTCTAATTGCGTTGCAAGCATTCAAGTGCATAAATAATCAGATAAAATATGAAATAAAAAAGGATTTCTAATTTATTTCATATATCCAAAATTAACAAACAATGATTTCAGATTTTAACTTGCAAGCTGCGACCATCACACTTCAAATTAGAAGGCATCATATAACTTAGACTTAAAATTGATTGCAACCTAAAATATTTCCAAAATATTAGGTCCAAATACTGATGTCAACATGTCCAATATATTTCCATCAATTTTGAATCTCAAATTATGAGGAATAAGTCAATTAAAAAAAGACTCCTCTTCCAACTCCGCATATGAAGAAATCCAATTTCTCTAGGTCGCACGATTGGAATCGTGCGAAAATTTTTCATACTGATTGGGGTCTAGAACTTTGACTTATAGAGTATTTTATCATATTACATGATCCAAAAATAATATCCAAAATATTCATAATATTAATGCTACTATCTTTGGTCAAAATCGAAGTCTGTGATCGCTTTTGACATCCGAATCTTCTTCCGTTTGTCACCAACAATTAGTACATCTTTTTGGTATGAGTCAAGACCTTCTAGGAATCATATATATACCAAAAACAGATTTAAAATAGAGGAGAACAGTAACAACTTTGAAAATCATTGAATCTTTCGCATCGTTAAAACTGTCTCAAGACTATGTACTCGATAATCAGGATAATCTAGCCTATCATTTATCAGACTTGGATACAATCCAAATCCTCAAAATTATATATATGATATAAATTTATTTAAATGAATAAAAATTGCTTACTACACATCACCGAAACATGGAAAATTTAGTAAACATTTTGCCAAAACATTTTTAGTTCGTCATATGAACTAGAAAATGTGGCACAATAATTGGTGCATTCAAAAATTAGAAATGATAAGGAATTAATTTCCAAAATTAGTTATGATATTCATAATGAATAAAAGAGAAATATCAGGGACACCTCTTTAAGCATGAGTACCTAAATGAAGAAACATCCTGAATCAAGTATGCTCTACAGAAGTCTATCTCATGGGCACAAAGATGAATTGCGTTGCTTCCCACGGACCTATACATGGTTTAGATTCTAAATCAAGGGATTAGATAAAGTTATGATTAAATAAAGATTATATGTTTTCTACATCCAATCAATTTTAACTAATTAACAATAAATAAACAACAACTTAGCTTAACTAAAAATAGTTAAAGTTGTTGCCTTTTTATCTATTTATTAATTAACTTGATAATCCCATTACCAAACTAGAGAATTATGGAATCAATCCTCAAAGTTTATGAATCATATTTATGAGCCCAAAATTCAATGTAAATTCAATTTACATCTACAAAATTAATGTTAATCAAATTCATATAATTTCATGCGTTGGAAATATTATGTAAGTCATTTTTACATAAATATTTATATAAATCATATCCATATAAATATTAGTTATTATAAATCACTATTCTAATTAATAAATGATAAATATTTGGGAATATTATTCACAAAGTTTCTCTTATGCAATAATAACTATTATTACAATATTGACATCAATAGGTATGAGCCCTAATCAAATTAGGACTCATGAGATACAAATGCAGATACTGAGAGATAATGTCCAAGAGATCATAATATCCATGTGTAGTGACTTGAAATGTGTATAAATATCTAATTTTAGGATATATATCATTTTTTTGCAAAAATCTATCGCCTATGAATGTTGAGCTCGAGCTATAACACTTTACACTCTTAGTGAGCTCAACGAAATGCATCACACTCTTCTCAAATTGGAGATCTGTATGAATATTACATGTTTGAAGTCATCTGTGTCCTCCCAACTGCATGGTATTCAATATGAACATAGTACATAACCCTAACAAAGGGATATTAATAGTAAAGTGCATTCACATTCATTCATTTTAATTTAGAAAGGCATAATAAAAAATAACTTGTATTGCATTAATGGGTCGTCAAGGGCTTGCATGTCCAATAGATAGTGATCCTATGCAACACCCATATCCCTCAAAAAGGTCCAGGCCCCATCGATGGAGTACTAGAGGTTGGGATGAAGTCCGCAACACTGAGACCTACTCAAAACTCGATTGTCCTCCAAACGAGGCCTTTTACTTCTGGAACTTGTACGGTTAGCACAAGGATAAAAGGACGAAGGTTCTTGAGCTATTATTTGGTGTGAATGGTGAAAGGGGATATGGGGTGATGTGTCTACAATGAAGGGTGATGGGATGAGATGGTGAGCTTGGTCCACTAGGGATCAAGGTGGTTTGGGTATCTTGTAAGGTGGAGAAGGTGAAGGGGGCTGAAATGAGGGTGGAGCGAGCTCGGAACAATGATTGGTATGTAGTGGAATAGTGGTTGAAGCTTTAGAGCTCCAACATATGCTAAAGCTAGAATAAAAGATGGAACATTATGTAATTACATCAAATAAAAGGCTGAAATGAAATATTGGAATGAAACTAACATATAAAGCAAGGAAAATTGGCCTCAACATTGTCAGGGAACAAGGAGGCAGAATTGCTTGAAGGTGAACTTTGACGATGGTGGATCGTGTCGTTGGCGACCTTCTCCCATCACAGAATGCCAAGCAACCCTCCTCTCATGATGATCACTCAAGCCCTTATGTTCTTTGGGGTTATGGAACCCCAAGATGGATCAACAAAAGAATTGGAGCTGGTGGGTTTTGTTTTAAAAATATAAGAAGAGTAAAAAAAGAAAAAAATGGAATATATATGAATATTATATACATATACATAGTACAATGGTACCTAGAAAGCTAGATTTTGCATCTTAACTCCATTTTTAATGAAACCAACTTCATTAAATAGATAATTTAATTTGGATTACAATGGACATGAGTTTGGTCCAATTTGAGTTCATATGGAGAAAAACTGATCCGTGAAGTTCAATTTGCAGCTTTTCAATCTTTGTGTCCTAGTTGTACTGTGCATTATTTTTCTTGGAAATTTTTTTGTATTTTCTTATACATTTATATGTACAAGTTTCATGTTGAACACTTTATTATTTGAGATGTATAAAATATAGAATTAAATGGTGTAAAAATGGCTATTTTTGAAGTTTAAAATTAGGGTTTTTGTATACGATATCTGATCCTTATCTCCCCTACTTTATCTCTTGTTGAATCCGTCAATGTTAACTCGATCTTGGGGTTTAGGGTCATTCAGTATCTCCGTTAACTCATTTATTTTTCTTTTCTTTCTTTATTCTTTTATTTTGGATTTAAATAAAAGTAATTATGTATTATTTAAAGACAAATAATGGATATTCATTTGTGCATGTTAGCATAATTTTCATGTGTTTTTATAGGGATTCAAAGACCAAATGAAAAAATAAATGTAGACGAATGTCTATTCATCACTCCCTATACTTATCTTTGCTAGTACCTAACAAGCACTTATTATAAGAATAAGTGATGCAAAGGATAAAATAAAGAAAAGGAAAATAAAGAAAGAAAAATGATTATAACTTTTAAACTTGCACTCACAAAATCAAAGTTTGAAGCTTAGTTAAGACCTTTGGAGTGTTAGTTTATTCATAACTATATTGGGAATATGATCTAAAACATAACAGTTCTCGAGTTCCACAAATCTTTGTACAGGTCACGTCAATAGCCAGGCCAGAATAAGTTTGTTCATACGTAAACTATTATGACCATGAGTCTTACTTGTACAGTATAAGTGGATATCTCTCTTCTCATAAAAAATAGCAAGGACCAATCTCCCTTAAAAAGATAACAATAATTCCCCAATCTAAACACTCTTTCCTTGAGGATCGGGGTATATCCTTCTAAGTTCAAGTGCAACCGGCTCAAGAAGAAGGGGTAGAGAGAAGAATGGATTATGAATAGTGTAATCACATATTCTAGGGAGCTTGACCAGTGTATCCATGTCAACTGTTGTAGGGAACCCTAAGACATTGTCTTTGAAGCATAATGTCTTGCTTATTATATACATACTCCGATGAGATTTAATTTTTCATTGACTTTTCCCTATCCATTTTTTTGATCTGATTTCTAGAACTAGATTGATGGAATCTTCAACTAAAGCAATCGAGCTTCAGAGAGAGTTTTAGAATATTTACCCTGAGAATGTAGTGAAAGTGTGTAAAAACCCTAAAACCTAAACACGAGCTAAATTACAAAATTAACTGAATATGGGATAAATTCAAAAACTTTACATAAAAAATGTTCAAAATTAAAACTAGGAATCCATCATGTAGTGCTCATAGATTACTTTTCAATGAGTCCAAGAATGTGAAAATCTGAGTTCGGGAGCCTGAGTTACAACTATTTTAGCAGAGAGCGGTCCAAGTCTTATTCAGATCCGGACTCGGATCCGAATACGAAATTTCACCCATAAACCCCACCCCTCTTCCCCAAAATGACCCTAGCCCCCTCTCCAAACCTCCCCCCTTTCTTCCTCCGCCCTAGAGCTTGCCGAAGCCGCTTTAGGTCATCCGAGCGCCCGGTCGTGAAGACAAAGGTGCTTACATGACAATCTCTCTGTGAGGGAGTCGTTCCTCACCTCTGCAAGGTATGGATCATCCCCTCTTGCTATCGTTTCCACATTCTTTCTTATGGGATGGGTTTAGACTTAGTTGTAGAGATCACACATTCAGATTTGGGCATGCATATGGCTGGATTCGAGGGCATGAGTGTGTTCAGGGTCGGTACATGATTAAGGATGGATTTGAAGCTCGAATCTGGATGCCATTGAATAAGGCTGTGGCAGTGGTGCAACAATGGTGTGCAATACCGACCATTGTTTGACTTGCATGATAGTCACAACATGCTCTAAAGGAGTTTCCAAAGTAATCAATAGAATAGATGTATTGTTTTTCTTCCTTCTACTGAATGAAAATAACCATCATCTTTAAGCACTCTCTTCATCGGAAGTCACAAACTGTATCCCACAAAGAAAGTTCGGAGAATGACATGGGCTATGATGACATTGAAATAAGGCACAAGCTTAAAGAACTTGAAAGAGAACTTTTGCATGATACTAATATAGAATTTTTGGATGAGGTGGACTAGGACAGTAATAATAAATATTTTAATTTTTATAATAATATTGGACTGTAATGGATTCCCTTTAGAACGAGAAGTTATTAAACTTGAGATGGTGTATTCATCATCTCATGGTGTTGCTCCAGTCGGTGGTGACTTACAAACTTTGGATACTACTCACGAATTAGGCATAAACCTGGAACCTCATGAGGAAATGGACGTTGCTGTAAATTGTGAAGATGAAATCATTACAAAGAAAGTGGATGTCCCGAGCTATGATATCCTGAACATTTTTTTAAATTTAGATAGGAGATCGGCAAAGGAGTCTATGGAGAGGGATGTGATGGAGATCAAGCAGGTTGACTTCAATATAACAGTTGGTGAAGTGAACAAAAAAATCTTGTTAGCAATTGCACGATGAAGGATCTGATCTGGATGCCAGTGCTTCCAGATCCTCTTTGGATGATATTGTCATCAAGGAGATATCCATGCCTATTATTCTTTTCCAAAAAAAGGAAACTTGAAGGTATTGCATGGAATTTTAGTAACTACACCAGTTCTTTTAGCCCCCTTTCTTTATATCATCGCATTCATTAATATTAATTAGTGGTTTCTTGCGAAAGTTATCTCATTTAATCGATGCAAGCATGATTGTGTTTACCAATAAGCATGATATTCTTCAGTTTGGGTAACAATCTATTTTATCAACCTTGAAATGTATGCAATGAGCTCTTTCAAGGGACATACATATTTAACAAAGGGAGAAATTTCGAATGAAATGGACATTATTATTCAGTTCTATTTTACAATAATTTAAACTTAAACTATAATCTGTCAGCTTCCTTCAACGGCTCAATTTCTTCCAACGGCATTACCTTTATTTCTCTGTAACTTTGATATGTTTGTTGTTTGGCTTTGTTGATTATAGATTGTATTTGATATTGATGTGTTGCATGGACATATATCCGTTCCTTTTAAGAGAAAATGTATGTGTGATTTTGAAGGTATTTCTAAGGGAAGAGTCAGAGAAGAAGTCTGGTATTTTATTTGAGAAATTCTCCAGGTTCTTGTTGATATGACTAAGCAAAGGATAAAGAAGAAAACTCTTCTTTTGTTTTAGTACAATTATATCTGGATTCATGGATATAACCAAGGAAAGACTAGATGCCATTGGTTGGCTACATTGATAGATATTGATCTATTATATTACTTGCCATGTTCCATTTTTACAGAGTTGTCACTTCAGTTTCTAAGTACTGGTTATTCAAACTTTGTCAATTAGGTATTTTTGAGAATTGTATGGAGTTAACTTATGTTAGTGTATATTGTCATTATTGCTGGAATATGGGGACTCAATATTGTTATTCCAGTGACGAGATTTGAGGATGCATCTCAAAGCCATCATTACATATCATGTGAATGGGCACTGTGAGTTGTCTGGATTTTGGCATGCCACTTGTAGTCGACTATGACGACACTTTTTTATACAGTGATGTTATCTTACCTAAAAGGGAGAAATCATGAACTTGCATTGTTTTTTTATTATGGTTAAATGTTCACGTGGAAATTATTAGTGGTTAAAATTGTGTTAACTTAGTAGATCGATTATTATGATCATGGTCAGAGATTTGTGAATAGCCATGGAAATACAGTTATTCAACTTAAGCTGGAAAAGTGCCTAAGTAATCTTTTATGAATCAATTCGAGTATTAAGGTTATTAATAAAGAGAAGTAAGCTTCCAAGGAGAAGCATGCCTCCTTGGAAACTCGGATAGAGTTTGGCTAACCGTAAATAACATGATCGAGAGATTAATGTTGCTTTAGCTTACCGTGTGCTCTGTGCGCTGCTTAGCGCTTCATTTGGCATCTTAGTGATTTTTTTCGCCATGGCATCGAGTGGGTTATGCCTTGTGCTTGTGTTGCGCTTTATTTCTATGTGTTCTCTGTCTGGCAGTGAGGCCTACGGGCTCTATGTGATCCTCTTGAGATGTGTACTACTAACAGTGTGTGTGTGTGGTGATCATAAGCAGCATTAAACTGCATTCCAAGCTCTTCTTTCCTTATTGAAGTGACTTCTAGGTACTTGTAGGTGTTGGCCCCAAGTATAAGTACCCGTATACACCTTTGTGTTGAAATACACCGGGACTATTAAATAAAAAGCCGTAAAACTATGTGATTATTAGCAATAATCAAGGATCAAATATTTTAAATCAAATCATGTCTTGGGAACTATATTAATGGAATGTGGAATTGGATTATTTTTCTGGCATGGTCCTACCCTCTTATAAGTTACGATTCGTTTATACTAGATATTCATATTTGGGTTGGATCTATAAGTCGAATTGTTAGAAGTCGCTTTCCATAGGATGGTTGTTCTTTGTGAGGTATCATTTCTTAGTGGATGTTGTGGGAAAGGAATTTGATTATACTTTATGGGTTTTTACATCGGTTTCTTGTACACTTTTTTGTTTACTAATATAGTTGTTTTATGTTCGTATTGGGCGCTTTTCTTATAAACCTATTTTTCATGAATTCGGTAGGTATGCTGGAGAAACAACTGCAGTGGTAGGCAGAAAGAGGTTGACTTGGTTGCGACCCTTCTTTTGTGGTACATTGAGTTCCCTTTCTTTTGAGTTTTAGCTGTCCATGTACTTCTTTTTAGAGACATGATGTTGATGTATGCACGTGACTAGATGTGCATGGTGATGTATACTTGTTGCTACAATTATAAAGCATGTTGAATACTTTTGTGGATATGATGTATGAATGGAATGGAATGGAAAAAATACAATTCTTCCTTCTTTACTTTTCTCCTACATGTTTGTCACAACTTGGTATTTCAAATGCGGAATCATATACAGACTTCTATACTAGTGAGCAAGTGGGGATACTTATCCTTAATATGGATATCCGATTCCTAACACAAACAAGAGTGTGATGTAAGGTTAAAAAATTGTGAAATAAAATTATACATATCAAAACCACACATCAGACAACTGAAACAGAGGCAGGGGCCTACTCTTGACTAACGACATTCAACTGCCCTCGTTGTGCTGGTGAATAACTGGATCCTACTACACTTTGTGTTTGGTGCAGTAGAGGGTGTTGGAAACCTCCACCTTACGATGAAAACCTGACCCATGTGTATATGATGAATTGTTGGGCCTCACGGACTGCTGAGGTGTATCCAAGACACTAGAATGTTGGGAAGATGATGTACCCCGACTAGTCAAATTGTGTCCCAAAGTGTGAGATGAAGTGGAACAATAACAGTTGGGGATGCCACAAATGGGTGGGAATGGTGATTTCTATGAGGGCGGTGTGAATCTCGGTGCGATGTCCTTCTATATTGTTCAATATGGGACTTTGTCTGTCCTATTAGTTGTCGTATATGAGTAGCCTCCCACTTTGTCACCTTCGTTGTCACCTCCTTGATAGAGGTGATGTCCAATGTCGACAAATGATCTTGTACTTCCTCTCTCATGCCACAGATGAACTTCTAAGTTCTCTCGTAGGTAGGATATGGTGGCATGAGAGTGGCGTGCAAGCTCAATATAGTGAATCAGGTACTCATGGGTTGTCATGGAGCCTTTTCTCTACTCTGCAAACTCTCTCCTCCACTCTTCAACCCAATGGTTGTTGGACATGCGAGCCCACGGTGAGCCATTATGCAATAAATGTTAATGCAAATATCATTCCCTGATCTAAAATGAAGAATATCTAATTTGGATAATAGGTCCCTTAGTACAATTAGGGTTATGTACCATGGCCATCTTAATAATCATACTGCTGTTGATTCAATAATTGAATCATAGAGGCTGGTTCTTAGATGAATATCTAAAGGGTTAGATTGAGGACTCATCAAGCACCGTCAAACGATTGTTAAGAGATGATCTCCAGTCTGAGTAGGAGATGGCAATCCTTTCTCAATTAGGCTGATATCTGACCAACCTCTTGATGTAGGTCCTCTGCATAGGAATAGAGATTCAGAGGTGTCAAATTAGTTAGGTCAAAGAGTTAACTTAACGAGATCGAGATAACCTAAGTCCTATATCGTATGCTGTCACGATACAGGCACGCATCCTCTGACCGGAGACAGATGTGTTACTTTATGTCTAAGTATGTACAATTGGCAGACCAATAAGTTGATGACCTAACGAAGGTCTATACACCAGGGCGTTGGTGTGCATATAAGGGCATATGAGTAATACAATCTCTCAAAGGGATCATACAGGTTCATTTACTGAACTGGAAGGCATGAGCTCACTCATGAGATATTGGGAAGAATCAAATTCCACGCACGGTCATCTCGCTTTGGAAGCTTATTGAATTTGTAGGTTTGATATATACTTTTGAAAGTATATGATCAAGACCTAGGTATGATATATGCTTTTCGAAAGTATATGATCGATACCAACTCCCAATGATCAAATGAGAAACTTACTGATAAAAATCCTGAAGTAGACAGTGTAAAGTTGATCTAATACTTCGGTTTTATTCTGAGTCTTCCAGTATGCAGGATGTACATTTATTAGGAATACCTGAGGGTGATGTGATCATAAACGATTGTATAACCATGACGCTTCCATTCCTAGGGAGTAATGAAACGGGTCTAGATTTTAGTGACTCCTCTCAGTAGAGAAGTAATCTGATCTTGGTCAAAATGTTGGACATTGATCTGAATATGATTCAGATGCAATGAGAAGATTAGATTTGCGGTCTTGATTTAATCAAGCATCTATGGGAGGCCTGAGATCTGGATTTGAGATGTGATCTCATATCCAAGTCACTATACGTGGAAGAATACAATCTCCTATCCTTATCTCCAAGTATCCACGGAGAAAACACATTATCCTTGAAAGAGTTCAGGATAATTTCATTGTTGATATGTATATCCGAGCATTGAGAAAATTGATAATTAAATGTGATTTAATTATCATGAATAATATGAATTTGATTCATATTATAAGGAGAGTTATCTAAGATAATTAAATGTGCTTTAATTATCAAAGATGTGAATAATGTGAATGCAATTCATATTATTTGGGCATACGAGAATAGAGATCCAAGATGATTAAATGTGATTATATATCATGGATATGAATAATGTCGATAGCAATATCCATATTAGTCATATATATTATAAATGTGATTTATAATATATGAGAGAGAGCTATTTGTAATTTACATTTATTAATTAAAAAATGTTGATGTGAATTGGATTCACATTGGACAATTAATTGAAAATGTAATTCACATTTTATTTTGGGTTGTGAATGTGGATTCACAATTTTCCAATGGCAAGATTACAATATTCAAAAAATAATTATGAATTATTTTTGTAGAATAATTTACAACAAATGTTGTTGTAAATCTTGGAGATTTCCATGGAATAATGTAATCTCCTGAGATCTCATGAGATTGCGTGAGATTGCCACCAAATCCAATATTATGGAAGGAGGCAATCTTCATTCCATAATCTCCATGCTTGATTGATTAAATTTGGGATTGATTTATATTTATTTATCAATATAGATTTAATCGAAATTAAATTAATTGTTGTTGGTTTTTACCAACACAAATCTTAGCCAATAAAAGAAACACAAAACAATGAGAGCCATAAGTCTCTCTCTTTCTCTCTCTACATGCCTACTCTCTCTTCCTTTCATGTGGCCGTCCACCATGGATGCCCTAGAGAGTTTCTTCATCGTCGCAGCATCGTCATTATGCTGCCTGATCTTTTGCTCGTGTAACTCCGTCTCCTTCAATATGCCTCGCTTGTGAAGAAGACGTCGGATCTCGTGTGTCAGTGTATTTGCTGAGTATCTA
Organism: Ottelia alismoides; assembly: GCA_037367405.1. Lineage (NCBI taxonomy): Eukaryota > Viridiplantae > Streptophyta > Magnoliopsida > Alismatales > Hydrocharitaceae > Ottelia > Ottelia alismoides. The sequence goes on from JAZKJV010008263.1 coordinate 160,401, forward strand.
GATCTCTGCGGGCATCACAACATGGTATCGGAGCAATGATACTCCAATACACTTCACAAATATGATTTTTATGTGGTATTCAAAATACGAATAGTGTATGGCTCTTAAGCCTACAAAAGTCCCAGGAGATTAGTAGATTCAGTTCCATGTCTACATGTCTCTAAAAGACACAACAAAAAATATTAATGTTATGATCCTCGTGTAGGACCAAGCTACCACGAGTCAACCCAGATGTGGCATAGTAGTTGGCCCTGCTGATTCAGGTTGTTCAGGGCATCCAACAACGTCAGGAAGAGTTAGAGCGGAGGTTCCAAGTCCAGTCTAACCCCACCTACAAACCCTTAGGGGAGGAGGCCATCATACATCCGGTGTCGTCACTAGACCTAAAACAGGATAAAGATTTAAATGCTTTGCAAAAGCATCATACTACTTACATTGCCTACCAGAGAACCCAAGTACCACAATTACTTGGCACCACTACACAGTTGACCTAGAGTTGTGGATGGAGCATGTATCCAAGGTGCTACGGATTATCCATGCTCTAACAAATAGTTGGCTTACTTCTGCAGAATTTTCATTGGTCGGATATGCTGAGAGATGGTGCAATGCATCAAGGAGATATTCCTCACCTCCTCGTTCACGCAAGAAGGTTCGTCACAAACATTCTTGATCTTTGTATATTCTCACTCCTTCTTTTATATATTTTCTTTCCCTCCCTCCCCAGTGATTCGAATCACACGCCCCGGCTCCATATCATTTCATTTTATGTCTATACATAGGATGACCAGATCCTAAGTATAGGGGGGAGAGTGACACGATTATCTTCACCATTCACTGTACATCCTCCAGATATCATCGGTTCTCACATCCACTCCTATCCTATACTTAGGCTGACCAGAGCCTAAGTATAGGGGGGACTGATGTCCGCCATGTATATCCTCATCCTTTTCCCCTCTTGACCTCGTCCACCCCATTTTTTATCTTCTTCTACACTTAGGCTGCCAGAGCCTAAGTATAGGGGGTGGAGCGACTTCTATACTTTTTGTAATTTTAACTCTCCTACGCTTAGCACGAGCTGTGTCTTTTTCCTCGCTTTTCGTGCTCTGAGGACATAGCACACTATAAGTATAGGGGAGCATGTATATATTATATATATACTTCTACTTTACCCATATCTCGTACTTTCGCATATTTTCGCATATTTTTGTATATATTATACAATAATTACGAGTGGGTAAAAATTGAGAAGTTTTTTTGTAAAATACACATATATTTGTACTGTACTTGTATATTTTGGAAAAAAATCATTAATTAAAGGCTTCTTATTTACTCTTTCATATCATCTCTGCATTTAAAAAGAAAGAAAAAAACAAGAGTCATGTATTTCATTCATCTACATAGCATGTCATCTACATCTCATCTGCATATCTTGCATATGCAAAGTGAAAAGCTAGTGGGTTCTGAGCCAAGTTATGAGTAGATGTTGAAGAGGGACTTGATCTGACTTTAATCCACCTAATTTCAGAGGAACATTAAAGGAACTGGTGTTAAGATTTCTCAGGTCAATTGACTTAATTCTTTGAGTCCGCAAGTCTGTGTTCACATGTCATCTTGATTAGTTTAAGTAGAATATCTCGCACACACGCTTGATTCTTTTAGACAGTGACCTAACTTGGACAAGCAAAATGCACGTAGCTCTTCATTGATGAGGTGGTGAGGAAGTAGAATCCTTTATCTTGGAGTAGTACACGGGTGGAAACATCCGTCCTCCTCTAGGGAGGGTAGTGCACCTCAACTTTGTCAGGTGGTGTTGACATCTAAGGACATGATGTTGTGGGTTGCAATAATTCTTCAAAAGAGGGATAATCTACTGGATCAAGAGGAAAAACTCCTGATGTACATGTTGCACCTTGTATCTATTTGAAAAAAAATGAAAAAAGGAAAAAATGTAAGAAACTAAAAAAACAGGCCAAAGTAAAAATAAAATACCTGTCGAAGTATGTATATTAGCAAGAAGTTTGCAGTTGGGTGTCATGGTTACACTGGTCAGGAATCCTGGGATAGGTAGCTACACTGGTTACCATCCATTCTTTTCTCCACCTCCTTCTCTTGAGCTAGTCGCACTTGAACTTAGAAGGGAATACCCTGCTCCTCAAGGAAAGAGTTACAAGACCAAGGAATAAGAGTTACCTTGTTAGAGGAGGCTGCTTCTTAGCCATTTCTGACGGAGCTATTTTACACTTACACAGTACAAGTAAGAATCATAGTCATGAGAAATTTGCATTTGAGGATTTGTTCCGACCTGACTATCAAGGCGTCTTGAATAGAAGACTTGTGGAACATGAAGTCTGTTAGGTCTTAAGTTCAGATCCCAATAAGGTTCCGCCACATTATTAATCCAAAGGTCGAGTCAAGCTCCACTTTGAACTTTTGTTCATGACCTTGGTATGGAACCCAATTTCATTTCACTCTTGCATTTCATTTTAGTTGCCCGTGGACGAGCAAGGTTTAAGTATAGGGGGTTGATAAATCTATGATTCATCACTTTTAAAGTTGAAAATAAAGCCTTGTTCCCGAGTCATTAGGAGCATATTTCCACAAAAATTGCGTAACTAGCATTCACACATACATTTATAACATTTGCATCTTAGCATTCGCATATGCACTAAATAGGAAGTCTAACTCACTTTTAAAAATCGCTCATCTATATGTATTTTACAATAACTATAAATCCTATGAATTCACCCTACATTGTACATATTGCTAACAAATAATACAGGAAAAATACCAAAAAATATACTAACTTGAATAATTGACCAATAAAACCCCAAACCAAGTTGGAGACCTTGGACTTTAGAATACACATTTATCTCTCTTACAGCTTCCGATCTCGATCTATTCACTATTAAATTAATACATTTTCAGAGACATTAAAAATGAGACCAATTTCATTTAAATCGGAGCTCGTATGCCAAACTTGAGTTTTGGGACCCCATTGTATACTTTATGTATGTATATTTGTACCCTTATATTTAGTACTTTATTCGAACTCATTTCCGTTTTTGGTCAACATGAAACTTGTAGATCTTATCGAGATCTACAACTTTCTTGTTTTGAGATTTTCTAAATTTGGCCATATCCTCCCCCCCCCCCCTCACATTCTTTTCAGCCAACCAGATTGCACCACGTGGCACCCTCTGGTTATGCCATGCGGCCCACTCCATTGTCCGAGGCGTGCCTCGCCTCGTGGCTGTTAGACCTTCTTCTTCTACTACTTTAGATCTTTGCCCTCCATGCTGCATCATCTCTTAGTCATACGAACTATCCCTAGATCTCATGAAGACCGCATGTCTCCGCCTTAACCTTAGTGCTCCACTTGGCATGCTCATGGTCGTTGGATCTTAATCCTGATGATTTGATCGCATCCGTTCAATCCCGGCAATTTTCTGACCATCCGATCAAAGCCTAGATAAAATAACGGCCTTCCTTTAGCACCTCATCCTTAGAGGTCCACGTGGCGAGCTTTGCACCGCTCGATCCTCCATCCATCGATCGTATCTCCGCCATCGATTCCCAGGAGATCGTCACCCTTGGATTATCGTCTCATATCTTATCTCCACCATTCGTTAGTGTCGTGTCCCTTTGCTGCCACGTGGATTGATCACTGCCCTTCGATCATGACCGCTAGATATGATCCTATCCACTCCCTCGTGCCCACCTCTTGGCCGTTGGATCACTAGATCCAACGGCTGAGACATCGTCTCCTACCTCCCGAAAACCCTCTCCCATGTCACCCACTTCGGAACAGCTCCACCCCCTTCCTATTTTCGGCACCACTCCAGCCACCTTCTCCGCCCACTGTGACCTCCACGACATATCCCCGACCTTCCACCTTCCTTGCTGGCCTCCATAATCTCCATGACACTTGCCCACACCGCTCCACACGCTCTACTAACATCAGCTTCCGTCACCTGGACCTCCACCGTGTCCCTAAAAATACTCCATATCCGTCGAACTTCGACCTCATCCGCCCTACCAAGAGGTTCCCTAGAGCTCCTATCTACCCGATAGTGACAGTGATCGAGTGTAAGGTGAGCGACGACGGTGGTATACCTCCGTTGAGATCCGCGACATTTCTTCGTCGTGTAGCAGCTCCTCTGACGAGCTGTTTGAGCTCGGGTAGCTACCGACCCTCGAGCAATGACCATAGTCTCCATCATGAGCCTCAAATCCCAGGTAGCAATCCTACATCCTCCTTCGACCACCTTTCTTCTTTCCTCTTTATTTTCCTTTAATTTATTCCACCTCTCCAATCATGTTCACTCCGCTCCATCATTCCACCGAGTTCTGCCTTGGAGCTCTCATCTTCGCACCATCATCAGATCTCATTCACGACGTATGACACCATCTTATCTCACGGCTCCATTGGTCACGGCGGAGACGCTCAACGTCCGATCGCCACTTCATGCTTCAGGCCTCACCGTACTCGCACAAACCTCACGAGCATGTTGCATTCAATTTCTTGCGCATGCTAACCCTGTAGGACCTTCTCTTCATTCGTTGGAGTTTCTTCGAGCTTCGCCTCCACCGGTCTCCGATCGACTCTAAACGCCTTCAGAGCCTCTGGAGAACTCCTGATGGTTCCACGATTGATCTGAGCCATCCAGGCGTCGTCGGCAAGCATCCACGAGTATGGGTGAAGGTGGTGGAGCTAGAGCACCATCATCGGAGCCACGCCAAGTCCGCTGCAGAAGGTGGATGACCGGAGAAGAAGACTTTTAGCTACCGTTGGATCATCTAGATCTGACGGTTCTCTTCACGCCACGTTGCCAGCTTCCAGCCTCCGTTGGATTAATCGCTATCCAATGGCCGCTACTGCGCCGTGTCATCATCGCCTCCAGCCTTAGATACCATCAGATCAATCTTGATCGGACGATCCCTCATAAGCCACGACGCCATCCATTAGCAACGTTGGATCGACTTTGATCTAGCAGTCTAGTTTGCACCACATCACCAGTCTTCGAGCCTCTTCCCCCACCCTAGGCTCGGAGTGACCGAAGCTGACCCCAAGCTGATCCGAACTTCTAGGGACATCCGAGCCTCTGCCCTATCTTCCATAGCCATCCGAGCCTAGCCCCCTCACTTGTATCTCACGTGAGGGCTGGGTAAATTATACAGAGGCCCCAAGAAGTTTCAAAAATTACATTTTGGTCCCTACCAGGTACGTCACGTGAGGACCACGTATTTCAGTTGGAATTTTGCACTCATAACCCCCGCATTATAGGTTTTTGCACTTTAGTCCCTGTCAGCATGTTTTATTTTGAAGAAATTTTATTTTCTGTATTGCATTTTGGCCCCTGTCTGTGCACACATCACGAGGCTTGAATAAATTAAACAGTAATTTGCCTATTTGATTTTTAATAGGTCCAATTAAATGGATTTTTAGGTTTATTAAATTTCCTGAATTCCTCTTACTTAGAGTTATCTAGGATAATTTTTATATATGAAAATAATGTGCTTTGGTATTTATTAGAATTAATTTTGTAAAATTGCCCAGCATCCATACTTTATTCATAGTTAATTCATCTAGAGTCTAAAAATTCCAAAAATATTGTTGACATTTATTCTCACGGCATTCCATCATTTGGCCATGTTTCATTAATTTTGGATGTTATTTGACTATATTTCTTGTTATAACTTACAAATTTGGTCTGATTTGCATTGTTATTATTTTATTTGCATAAACTTTTATAATGAAAATATTATTATTATGAAAATCAAACCTCATAATTAACTGAAAATTTGCCTAAGAGACAGTTACCTCACTGAGTTCGACCTTGGGCTCGCCCAAGTAAAATAAATCTGCTGCTTGAACTTGATTATCCATTAAGTTTGAGTGGTCTTTTTGATGAAGTCTTGATTACTTGAATATAACGTATTTAACATATAATTTGATCGATAACTCGCTCGAATTAACAAGGGTGGCTGAGGCGGCAACAAACCGTATGCTACTTGAACTCATCGCTCGTCGACGATCCGAGCAAGGATTGTATCGTGAGCACACCATAGGCGTCTGCTTCCATAGTAGGTAATTGTTCTCTTCATCATTAGTCATCGTATTTATTTTCATTATTTTTATCAACTCACATCACCACCCACACACCTTCATTTGTTCATTTGTTTTAAGAATATCACCATCACCACTTCATCATACTTGTATCCATTGTTTACTCCCTATTTAAGAAAACTAAAAAAATAAAAAATTAAATCTCTTTTTTTCATCACAACACATCAAAAACTTTTCAAAAAACTATAAAAAAAACATAGCAACGGGTGTAGCAGCTCGCCGTCGCACCCCCTGCCCCTACTACCGCTACCGCAGATCGCTAGGACACTGCTTCCTGCACAGCCACAAACACCGACGGCCATCCCTGCCTCCCGCCCCACACCCTCTACGCTGCTAGTCATAGACTCCGACTCCACCAGCTACAACCTGCTCCAACCACCGACCGCTCCAGCCTGAGCATGACCCTCTGTGTTGCCCCACCACCGTACGGACCCCATGTCCCACCAGCGCTGCCTGCCCCAGCCGTGACACCCCTCCAACGCACCATCTCCATCACGGTTGTGCTCCTCCCTACCCGTCATCCTCCATCACGTGTGTCACTGTCACTCCTCCGCCCGCACATGACGCCTCCCTACGTAGACCGTGCCACACCGTGGTAGCTGCTACTCTCTCCATCGTGCCCTAGCTGCATGCGAAGGTGTTTCCTTCATTTATTTTTTTTATTTTTTTGTAGAAATTACATAGTTTTATTGCAAGTTTTAATATCTGTAAAGTATTCCACGTAGATAGTTTGTTTATGAGTTTATTTTCTAGAATTGCACGTATACCCATGTACATAGTTTGTCCTCCCTACCCGTCATCCTCCGTCACGTGCGTCACTGTCAGTCCTCCGCCCGCACATGACGCCTCCCTACGCAGACCCTGCCGCATCGTGGTAGCTGCTACCCTCCTCCCCATCGTGCCCTAGCTGCATGCGAAGGTGTTTCCTTCATTTATTTTTTTTATTATTTTAATTGAAATTACATAGTTTTATTGCATGTTTAATATTTGTAAAGTAGTCCATGTACATAGTTTGTTTGTGAGTTTATTTTGTAGAATTGCACGGATACCCATGGTTTACATACTAATTTTATATCAATTTTGCATTAGTTTACTTAATGAAATATGTCATGATGTTAGGCAACTAATTATCTATAATTTGGAAATTTATTTATATTTTTTAAAATTATGGGAAATTAATTAAAACTGTTTAAGTGAAAATTTACATATTTTACCTAAATTGAGCTCCTAAATTCATATTTCACTCATGGTTTCTCCAAATATTTGCACAAAAATTATTAATGCCTCCTTGAAATGTGATTTGTTTTCTATTGAATTTCATCCAAATTAGAGTTGTCCAATGTTTGAAATAAATTATAGAGTACTTTTGGTAAATGATTTTTAATTAGATCCATACACATTATTTTTTGTGAAATTGCAAATCTACTGGATTGCATATTAAAATAAATTTATGAGATAATTCTCTTTTTGGATGAATCGATATTATGGATTTAGTTGGAACTAAATACTCTCGGTCACTCTATTTTTATTAAAAACATTCATAAAAATATTCATACATTGTCAGAAAAATCCAAAAAACTAATGTTTTCTCATTTCATCATGTTTTAATTCCAGTAAAATTTTCATATGTCTTGCATTCTGTTTGTGTGAGAAATTGTGTAAAAACCCACAAAAAGTGAGAATTTTTCATTGTTGCATTTAACTCTTAAAATTCAAAAAAAAAATATGTTCTACATTAATCATTGGATTAAGTTTCTAGGAAAAATAAAATTTAGCTAAATTGGACATATTTCCTATTGAAATTAATTTGGCTAAGTTGTGTGCTTTCTTATTAGCTTAATTCAACCGCATATTGCATTTGTATTTATTTTTCATAAAAAAATAAAATAAAAATCCGCATTGGAAACCTAGACCTAAGTTTTTTAATTAACCTGAGTTGTTCCTTTGCCTCCCTATGTTCGACCCCAGACTTACTCGGGATATACATTTAAGTCGAGTCCTCTTCATGAAGATATTTGATTCGGTTCTGAATAATTTGCTAATTACCTGTATTACAACGATTACATATTATATCGCGTATTTAGCAAATCGTCATCCTTATATCCACGTATATCCGGAGAAAGTGCATTATTATTTAAATAGTTCAAGAATAATTTCCAATGTTGAAGTTATATCTTAGCATTAAGAAAAATAGATAATTAAACGTGATTTAATTATTGTGAATAATATGAATGTGATTCATATTATTTGGGCACATGAGAAATGGATAATTGAATGTGATTTAATTTCATGAATAGTGTGAATGAGATTCATATAATCTGAGTGCATGAGATTTGAGATCTTAGATAATTAAATATGATTTTTTAGTTATCAAGAATATGAATAATGTGGATTGCACTATCCATATGGTTCATATATTTTATAAATGTGATTTATAATATATAAGAGAGAGTTATTTGTAAATAACATTTACAATTTAAATGTTGATGTGAATTGGATTCATAGTAGACAATTAATTGAAAATGTAATTTACATTTTATTTTGGATTTTGAATATGATTCACAAATTTCCAATGGCATGATGTTAATGTTCACAAAATAAATTGGATTTATTTTTGTGAAATAATTTGCAACAAAAGTTGTTGGAAAATTATTGGAGATAATCATGACATAATTGGTGGCTAGTCACCTTCCTAATGAGGAGGGTGGACGGCGACCGATTCCTATTTGGAATTGGTGGTCGTCCCCTCTTCTTATGGAAGGTGGCTTGCCTCCTCTCAGCAATCTCCGTGGACAATTGATTTAATTTAAATTAATTGATATTGATTATTATTAAATATATATTAAATTAAATTAATTGTTGTTGTGTCTTTACAACTAAATCTTGGTCATTAAGCAAACACAAATGAATGTAAACCATTTGATTTGTGTTCATGGATTGAGATCCATGGAATCCTAAAATACTATATAAGAAGAGGCAATCCTATCTCTTCTCTAGACAATGGAAAATATGTTCTCTCCCTCTCTATCTATCTCTACATGTGAAGCCTCTCTCTCATTGTGGACATCGAACATCGAGCCCTAGAGAGAGAGTCTCCATCGATGTCGCATCGTCGTTATACTACCGGATCATTTGATCGTAGATCTCCATATCCTTTGGTGTGCCTTACTCATGAAGAATATGTCGGATCTCATGAGAGGAGATCAGGAGATTCACCGCTTAAATCATTAACATGGATTGCAAGGAGCACACATTTCATCAATGCGCTCGTAGGTGTCTCCTCCGTTGGACCGGACTAGAGACAGGAGATCTCTTTATTTGAAGTCTCGATCGCAACCACACTTCAAGAGGTAAATCTAATACTTTTTTGTAGTTTAGGATGAAACAATCAGAGAAGTGTTCTTGGATCATGTGGTTTCTGGAGAGCCGATAATCCCACAAGATCCGAGTAGGGATAAAATCAATCAAGGGTCGTTGCGACCCGAAACTCGTAGATCAGACTCAATAAGAAAAAGAGACCACCAAACAAGAGTAATAAGAAATAAAATCTGAAAAAGCGGTCTTGCTATTTATTTAACCTGGTATAGCGACCAGGGTCGAACTCAAGGAGCACGGATTGGCTCAAAAGAGCCTACGAAGTAGTCAAAAAATGAAATGAAAGAACAAACTATTTTTGGTTGTCTCTATTTTTTAAATTTTTTTGTGTTTTTAATTACAAAGGAAATATGAGAAAAAGGGCAAAGAGCACACCGACAATAATATATTAAACTCTCAAAAACAACTTAGAAAATTCAAATAAAATTCTTTTTTCTGTTTTATAGGTTTTTAAGTGTTTTTCATAATTTTCTCAAGATTTTCTGAATTTTTTGTTGATTTTATAAAAATAGAGAAATGCTGAAAATCAGAATCAATGTGCAACCAGATTTGAAAGGCTTATTAAAAATGTGTAATTAGCCTCTAAAAATCTGGAGACAAAACTAGATATAAAAACTAAGCTACAGAAAGAGAGTTTGCCTTTTTTGTATTTTATAGAATTTTAAAGAAATGTTATAAGATTTTTAGGGTTTTGTGATTTTTAAGTGTTTTATAAATCCAAATTCAACTGGACTGAAGCCACAAGACACTAAAAGAAACTGTAAGTAATTTTTTGAGATCTTAGATGAGTTTTTATAATTTTAATTGATTTTTCAATTCAAATAGTAACAAAAATGCGTGTTTTTGAATTTTTAAAAATATCAAAACAATTAAAAAATGTCCCAAAAATTTAGTGAAATTTTTACACATTGGCAAGAGCTACGTATCCAACCTTGACTTGATTTGGAAATAATTTGATATTTTATTCAACCAATACAAGAGCCACAACACAGAGGGACCAAAATGCAAAGAAAACTAATTCCAGGGGCTTAAATGTAATACGTGTGAAAACTTTAAGTGCTAAACCACAAATTTCGCACAAAATCCGCACATGTTCCTATTTCAGTATGCACAGGGGTATATATATGCAAATAATGAAACTAAAGATTCATTCCATAATATTCAGAAAACCCAAGCCCTAGACATGCAATTTGCCCACAAAATCACGTGTCGAAGCACGTGTCTCCACAAAGCAAGGACTAAAATGCAAATATAAGAAACTACAGGTCCATCTATGCAAATTATCCAAGTGTGCAAGTTTTTTTAACAGAATAAATAAAAACTAAAATAAACTACAGGGGGTCGGGCGCAAGTTACCCAGCCAAAATGCATGCGGAGCACGTGAGGGACATGTGTCAGGCTGTGAACGGCTGATGGCATGCGGCTATGATGACGCCTCCTGGAAGATCCAACAGTCCTGGCACGAGGGTGAACGTGGGGCGCATGTGGCCGTCAGATCATGGATCTCACGACCTGACAGTGGCAGGCAACAGTCGACTTGGATGATATCTGGAGGCAAGAGGCGATCCGACGGTAGAGATATAGGCTGGAAGAACTCCTCCTGGGCGAGCTTCTCCAGCGAGCTGGAAGCGATCCGAGCGTCCGATGGAAGATCGGAGAGGGCAGTTCTCCTCGCGCTGACGATCCGCGTCGGGTAGTGGCGTCCGATGGAGCTCCCAGCGGTCAGATCCTCCGGCGAAGGAAGAGAGACCTGGGATGCTCCAACGAAGGATGGAAGACGTGTCCAAGGATCATGCGCTTATTAACCATCAATGGAAATCTCTTGCTCGGAGGAATACACCGGCATGGGTTATTTGCGAAATAACAAAGGGAAGCGGCGTGAATCGGCGAAGGGACGTCGCGTAGGAGGTGGAGGGAACCAGACCCAATCTTGGCTCGGATAACAAAGATTGAGGTGATCAGATCGTGGAAGGAAGGTGACGATGGGTCAAGGGATTGATCGATATGGATGAGATGGAGTGACGGGGCTCCGGCTACTAGGGCGGAGCTGGCGGAGCAAGGGGCGAACGATCGGATCTAAACGATGAAATGGAACCTAAGGGAAGTACCTGATGATCAGATTTGACTGTGGGGGAGATGCTGGATCTCCGAAGGTCTTCGCCTCGATGGAGCGTCGCCTCCAGAGGCTTGGGCTACGCCGGCTGCGGAGCTCGACGACGATGGTCGCTGGACCCAAGGCAAATGCCTCCAAATCCTCACTGCAACACTCGCAATCACTCGCTGTCACTTAAGGATGACGGTGGAGGTCCTAGGAGTCGAATATGGGAGCCAAAGGTACGGAGGAAGGTGGTTGGAGCTCAGACTATATAGTGGTAGGGGTCCGAGAAAGAATAAGATCGAGCACGCAATCCGATGCTCGGATCCCTAAGTTGATACCCGGGCGTGAATCTAGGATGTGAGAGCTGCAAATGGAGCCCAAGGTTTAGGTAAATGGTTGGCGGATCAAATCTCATAAATGGGAGAAGTCGGGTCAGGACACGGATCTGCAATGGGTGTGGTCCTGGGGGGAGAGTTGACTGGGGTCAACAATCCCCCGTGGACCAATGGGAAAATTCCATTAGGAAAATATCTAAAAATTCATTTTAAAATAGTAAATAATTTTATTTCTAAATATTTTCAACATTAAAATTGTTTATTATTTTTCAAAGTATTTTTTGTGATTTTTATTTATTTTTTTGAAAAATAAATTATGTATATACATTATATTATTATTATATACAGGTATATGTACATATGTATTTTTTATTTTTATTTTTATTTGTTTATTTTTGTACAATTATCCCTTTTTATATTTTATTTATTTACAACATGAATTTTGAGATATAAAATAATTTTTATTTGATTTTATTATGTATTTACAAGGGAAATATATATAGGTACATATATACATGGTATATACAAGAGTGAGAGAGAGAATTTATTTTTGTTTTTGTTTTATTTTTCCCATTTTTATTTTATTTATATAAATATATAAAAATTATGAGGGACACCTAAATATTTTTATTTTGATGAAAATATTATATACATAAAAAGGGGGAATATTTGCAAGGCTGAGTCACCCTATCTCTCTCTACTTATTTTATTTTGCGGCCAGGCCCATGTTGAGCCCTCCCTTGGGTTCAGGTCACTCAATATTTATTCTAAATATCTCCCTCTTTTTCTTTATTTCTTTATTCCTTTATTTTTATACAAAAACATGCTAATTATTACCATTTACATAATGCATGCATTTTGACAAATTATTGTATTTACAAGTAATTACAAGGTATTTTGCCAAGATTTCTAGCTAAAAATAAAGGAATAAAGAGTGATGAATGGGGATTCATCAGTTTCATTGTTGAAATTTTATTAAATTACGTTACTTCGAGCAACAAGTACGACCGGTCGCACCTGATCACATATGATGTGATCCTCTCACTTCTGTGATGCACTTAAGGATTTTCCCATATCCTTCAATGATCATACAACTGTTGATTCAAGTGTTGAATGATAGAGGCTAGTTCTTGGATGAATATCTAAAGAGTTAGATTGAGGAATCATCAAGAACCGTCAAATGTTTATTAAGAGATGATCTCCAACCTGAGTAGGAAATGTTAATCCTTTCTCTAATGGGTGATATCTAACCGACCTCTTGATGTAGGTCCTTTACATAGGAACATGGATGGACTTGTTAGATAAGTTAGGTCAAAGAGTTGACTTAACAAGATCGAGATAACCAAAGACTTATTTTGTTTTCTATTACAATATAGACACACATCCTCTAATTGGAGACATATATATTACTATATGAGTGGGTATGTAGATCTAGCAGATTGATAGGTTGATGGCCTAATCAAGGTATATACACCAGCACACTCGTATGCATACAAGGGTATATGAGTAACACGATCTCTCAATGGGATCATACATGTTCATTTACCAAACCAGAAGATTTGAGCTTACTCATGAGATATTGGGATCAAATTTCGTGCATGGTCGTCTTGCTTTAGAAGCTTGACAGAATTTGCAGGTTTGACATATGCTTTTAGAAAGTATATGATGAAAACCCGAGTATGATATATTATTTTGGAAAGTATATAATCGATACCAACTCCCAATGATAAAGTAAGAAACTTAATGATAAAACCCTATATAAGATAATCTAAATTGATCTAAAACTTCAGGTTTATTCTAGGTCTTCCAATATGCATGATGTACATTTATTAGGAATACCTGAGGGAGATGTGATCATAAATAATTGTATAACCATGACGCTTCCATTACGAGGGAGTGATGAAACAAGTCTGGATTTTAGTGACTCCTCCCACAAGAGAAGTAATCTAATATTGGTCCAAATGTTGGATAGTTATCTGAATGTAATTCACATGCAATGAGAAGATTCGATTTACAATCTTGAATAATCAAACATCTATGAGAGGTCCCCGAGATCTAGATTTGAGATTTGACCTCAATAACCAAGTCACTATACGTGGAATGTACAATCACAATGTCCTTATCTCCAAGTATTCACGAAGAAAGCACATTGTCCTTGAAAGAGTTAAAGGATAATTTCATTGTTGATAATGTATAGAGCATTAAGGAAAATTGATAATTAAATGTGATTTAATTATCATGAATAATGAATTTGATACATATTATTTCACCATATAAGGAAAATTATATAAGATAATTAAATGTTATTTAATTATCTAAGGTGTGAATAATATGAATGTTATTCATATTATTTGGATGTATAAGAATATAGATCCAAGATAAATAAATATGATTTAATTATCATGGATATGAATAATGTGGATAGCACTATCCATATTAATAATATATATTAAAAAATATGATTTATAATATATAAGAGAGAACTAGACATTTACAATTTAAATTTTGATGTGAATTGGAATCACATTTACAATTAATTAAAAATGTAATTTACATTTTATTTTGGGTTGTGAATGTGATTCATAATTTTCTAATGGTAATGATTAATATTTCACAAGTTAATTTAGAATTATTTTTTTGAAGTAATTTACAAAAAAAAGTTTGTTGTAAATAATGATGGGTTATATGATATATTAGATCTCATATAATTGGAATGAGAAGTCACCCTTCCATATAAGGAGGGTGGATGTCCACTTTTAATTTTGGAGTCAAGGTCGTTGTCCCCCATTATTTGGAAGGAGGTTTGCCTCCTTCCTAATCACTCATGGATGATTGATTTAATTGAATTAGATTTTATATTGATTATTTAATGTATATTAAATTAAATTAAATTAATTGTTGTTGTATTTTTACAACAAAACCATGGATATTGAAAGAAACACAAATCAATCTCATCCATTGATTTTGTATTGTCCATGGACTGTGATCGGACTCCCAAAATATTATAAAAGGAGAGGCAACCCTAGATTTTCTAAACACACAACAATTATATGCTCTCTCTCTCTCTACATGCTAAGCCTCTCTCTCCCCCTTAGAGTGATTATCTTCCCTAAACCCTAGAGAGGGTAGTCATTGTTGCCTCGCAGTTGTATCGCCGCTTCGACCGTTCGTGGATCTCCATCTCTTTCAGTGCATTGTGCTCGCGAAGAAGATGTTGGATCTCAAGAAACAATATCAAGAGATTTGTCCCTTGGATCATTAGCATGGATTGCAAGGAGCATGCATTTCATCAACACGCTCGCAAGCGTTTCCTCCATTGGATTAGACTTGAGACAAGATATCTCTTCGTTTAGAGACTCGATCGAAACCACGCTTCAAGAGGTCACCTTAATATCTGCATGTGTTTTAGATGAAACAAGACGAGAAGTGTTCTCGGATCATGTAGTTTCATCGTGTTTAAAATTTTCTAAATTATGCTGCCTCCCGATCGCATATGTTGTGTTCTCCTTGCATCTAAGATGTTCTTAAGGATCTTTCCATATCCTTCAGTATGACATAGGTACACTCCTATTAGATGTGGGTTTTTGACTGGCAATGTATGTGGTGATCGTCTCAATCAACATGATCTCGTTGTAGGAATAAAAGCGTATCTCCCCCATATCCCTAATCAATAATGACTTTCACCATAGCGATAAGTGTTTTATACTCTAGAAATTCCATACCTTTATATATGAACTCAAGGATACCCCTTAGATCTTAGTTTTAAAGATGTTCAGAAGTGAAGAGAAGAAGGCATTGGGACCATCACTATAGTGGCATACCTTGAACATATTCCATTTGTTTGGAAAACTCCAAGGAATACTTCTTTTCCTTAATATGTGGTACTGACCTATCTAAAGGGATAGCACCCCAAAGAGTTGAGTATGCGAATACCAAAGCTACATGGCCAAGTACAATATATGTGGGAAGCTTTGTGTATAGTAGATGTATACAAAAGTCAGATAACTGTCAGGAAGTGGGAGTAGTAAATTGTTGCAAATCCTACTATGGAGATAAAGCACTTCATTGCAGCAATAAAATTATCTTCAAAGTTGACAATACTTTTGAGATATTGATCTCAACTCCAACAACTTAAGACTTTATAGATAGTGATCTAAAAGCATCTTAAATGTAGATGACTTCTAAGACTTAAGACTGGGTCTTAGTCGTAGGGGATAGAGATCTCCAGGAGTGAGGGTAATATGATAAGGATAATAGAAATTTTATACTAGTTATAATGATTATTGAACTGTAGTGTAAACGATACTATAACTACTTCAAAAATGAGTATTGGTTTCATAATATGCAACATTTGCATTGGATGCAAGCACTATTACTAGGAGATATGCAAGTATCGTAAAAGGACTTGGCTTAGTCTCACTGGAACATAGTTACCAGTCAGCTTACCAAGCTATTTTTATAAATAGCTTATGATTGTCACATGAGTGTGGGTTTAAAGACTATCCCATTAATGTATCTTTGGGCTAGTGGGAGATTATTGGACATGTGAGCACATGACGACCCATTATGTAATTAATGTTATTCCAAATCATTCCCTCATCTGAAATGTAGAATAACTAATTTGCATAATAGGTCCTTTAATAAATTAGGGTTATCTACCATGATCATCTTAATGGTCATACAACTGTTGATTCAATTGTTGAATCATAGAGACTATTGCTTGGATGAATATCTAAAGAGTTAGATTGAGGACTCATCAAGCACCATCAAATGATTATTAAGAGATGATCTCCAACCTGAGTAGAATATGGCAATCTTTTCTCTAATGGGATGATATCTAACGGACCTCTTGATTGAGGTCTTTTACATAGGAATAGAGTTTAGGAGGTGTTAGATAAGTTATGTCAAAGAGTTGACTTGACGAGATCAAGATCACCAAGACCTATGTTGTATGTTGTCATGATATAGGCACACATCCTCTAATCAAAGACTAATGTGTAACAATATGTTTGAATATGTTTTTTGGTATACTGATATGTTGATAATCTATTAAGGTCTATACACTGGTGAGATGGTGTGCAAATAAGGACATTTTAGTAATATGATCTCTAAAAAGGATCATACATGTTCATTTACTAAACCAGAAAACAAGAGCTCTCTCGTGAGATATTAGAATCAATTTTTGTGCACGGTCATCTTGCTATGGAAGCTTGACTGAATTTGTAGGTTTGATATGTGCTTTTGGAAAGTATATGATCAATGCTTGGGTATGATATATGCTTTCGAAAAGTATATGATCGATACCAACTCTCAATGATCAAATGTGAAGCTTTATAATAAAATCCTAAAGGAGACAGTCTACATAAGATCTAAAACTTTAAAGTTATTCTAGGTCTTCCAGGGTATTAGAAATACTCGAGGTTTATCTGATCATAAACGGTTGTATAACCATAATGCTTCCATTCTGGGGGATTGATGAAACATGTTTGGATTTTGGTGACTCTTCTCAATTTAGAAGTAATCTAATCTTCGTCCAAATGTCGGACAATGATCATAATGTTATTCAGATGAAATTAGAAGATTAACTTTATGGTTTTTATTTAAGCAAGCATCAATGGGAGGTCCTCCCCTAAATCTAGATTTGAGATATGATATCAATATCCAAGTCACTATGTGGAATGTACAATCACCATGTCCTTATCTCCATGTATCTACATAGAAAGCACATTTTCTTGAACGAGTCCAATAATAATTCCATTAGCGATATTGTATCTGACCATTGAGAAAATGGATAATTAATTGTGATTTAATTATTTTGAAGAATATGAATTCGATTCATATTATCTGGGCTCATGAGAATGGACATCTGATGAATCTGCGATTCGTCATCTTTATTCATTTATTTTAGCTTAAAATCCCTCAAAACACCTGCATATAACACTAACTCCATATTCTTACTAACTTGCATTTGTGTGTAAATATTGTACACTTCTTACTAATTTTAACCTAAAATAAATAAATAAAGACAGAAAGGAAAAATAAAGAAAAGAAAAAGGAAAGAAAAAAAGGAAGACTGTATACAGGCTGACTCGAACCCTGAGAGAAGGTCAAGACATGACTTGATCGACAAATAATTAAGTAGGGGGGGATAGGGTCCTTAAGTAGAAAATCCAAAAAAAAAATTGTGTGTATGTTGTTGTAAATACTTCTCACTTATTCTGTGTATGTCCGTATAAAACTGACACTAATTTATTTGTGCCTTAATAGACCCCAAATCAAATAACTTTGAAAATAAAAGTTGTAAATAAAAATGTGTCCTAACTAATAAAATTGATTGCACAATTAAATCATGTACATAATAAAAGTAGCCACACTGGGAAAAAGCCACTAAGCACTAATTGAAAGATCAATTTAGACTCCATATGATCTTAAATTGAACCAATATCACTTCCATTGAGTTCAAAATTAAATTATCTTCAAAATGGCTATGATTTCGTAATTTTTGGAGTTATGGCTGAAAAGTCTGTTTTCTGGGGTGGTTTGTGCAATTTTCCCATGTATTTTTTTCATATTGTATTTTTAAATATTTTTACTAATTTTTTAAAATAAAAATAATAAAAATAATAAAATCCTTAAAAAAGCTAATTTCTTCATTTACCGTTGTATATAATGTCATATATGCATATAGTATCTGTATATAGTTGTTATTTTTAACTAACCATCATAAAAAATAAAAAAATAACATTTTTTAATTCAAATAAATAAAGTGACAAAAACTCAAAAAAATAGATAATTTTGTAAATAGTTTTATCTCTTTTACTTTATCTCATGACATCTCTTCCACCAAAAAATTCAAAAATTTATTTCAAATATCATCTCTTATCTCTTTATCCAAAAAATTCAAAAATCAAATTCCATTCCATCTTTTCTAATTATATGGCTCCTTCTCCCTCATTCCAACTTCATCAATCTTTAGAGAGAGGAGCCCAATCTCCGAGAAACAATTTCGTCGAGAAAGTTGCCTAGCCTCCGAGCCGCCCGGTGACAGCGAGTCGGCCTTGTCGAGGCGATCACGGTCCTTTTCCGCTCCTAAGGTGAGATCCGCATTTTTCTTCATATTTTTATCTTAGGTTAATCGTAGTTTTTTCTCGCATTTTTTATTTTGTTATCATTTTTATTTTCTCTAGATCTTAAAACAATCCATCTCGATTTATTCCTCCACCGGCTCGATTTTTCATCTCACTTTCTCGATCTCTATGCATTCTATCTCTATCGTCCACGATCTCTCAACTTCGGCCGCGTATGGTGGCCGGAGATCGGATTCGAGTCCCTCATCTCCGTCGAATCCTCACCCATTTTTTCCTATTTGTAAATAAATAAAAATAATAATAAAAAAATGTTTCTTTTCTTTAACATTTGTTTTGCAGGATCATTAAAAAGAAAAAAATCATTTTCTGTTTTATTTCTTATTTCGAATTTACAATAAAAAAGTTTTTTCCTTTCCTTTATTCACTGTTTACAATAAAAATAAAAAAATAAAAATAAATAAAAAAAATTAAATCAACAGCAGGCGGTAGAGCCACCAACCCCCGCCGCCCGCACTCCAGGCCACCGTGACCATGCCCCCGACGACCTCCAGGCGTCGCGCTGCCCGCCGTCGGTGCCCTCCTCTGCGCAAGGCCCGGTGAACCACGCCCCCTCCCAGGGGACCGCGCCGACCAAGACCCTCCAGGGATCAAATCGTGATGGATTTTTTTTAAGGATCAAATCGTGGTGGATCAAATCGTGATGAATCAACAAAATGGCGTCGTTGCCGGGGCGGCACGGCGAGGGTAGTTAGGTTTCTCTTTTGACCTGCTATTCTTCGTTGTAAATATATGTTTATAACTTGCCACATTATTCATTGTTCATATCCATTGCATTCATTTCATCATTTTCTCTTATTTGAAAATTGTGTTTCTCACACATTCTCTTTTCTTTTTCTTACGAGGGCTCGCGGAGCGAAGGAGGCGATCCTAGGAGAGCCGAAGCACCCAAGCGACGTGGAGGTGGCTTGATTCTTCACCAAGTTGCAGGATAGCGTGAGAAGAGGAGGAGAAGAAGTAAAGGAGACGAGAAAAAAAGACAAAGAAAAAAAAGAGAGATTTTTTTCTAGCAGTTGAACTTTTGTAAACGGACATTCATTTGTTGCGGGGTCTGTTTCGCCAAGTGCTGGTGCACTTGGGGGACCTCACCGATTTTGTTTTCATCGCCTTTATTTTTCTTTGTTTTCCGCGGATTTCACGAGCCACCTATTGATTGCTTTAATCATTTTGCTTGAGCCAGGTAATTAATTAGGTCCAAACACCCTAAACAAGAATTTTTGTGCCTATAGAGTAGATCGTAATTTGGACTTAGTCAAATTAACTTGTTCTTTCCCGTTAATAGAAGTTATCATCTAGGACGGTTCACTTGCATTTACATATAGGTTAGTTTATTTCCTGTATTTAAATTCTGCGCGGATCACTTGCATGTAGAGTGTTGGCGACAAGGTATGCGTCTCTAACCCCTGCATGCATCATCGTTTTTAATCGCGCATTGGCATTTCCGATCTCCTTCCTCGTTTTTACTCACATAAGTTAAAAAGGAAACTGGACACTCAGTAGGTGATTCTTTGAAAACATTTTAACCAAGTGATAACTGCCTAAAATTGGGACTGCTAAAGAAACCTCGACTCTAAAAAAACACAAGGAAAAATCATTGTTTTGGGGAGAGTAAACCCCTCATTGTATTCGTTTTAACGTGCTCGCGTACACACTAAGGTTAGTGCCCAAATCCCATAATTCAACCTAAGTGTTTGTACAACTTTGTGATTATCACCTAACTCTAAAACAGACAAGATTAAGAGACCGAACATTCACGGTCTTCACATTGCGTTGAGTTGGTGAATTGGGGGTTTGTATTGTGTTTGATTGCTTGTGTGCATACCATATCCTTCTGTGCATTTGCGCCTTTTTCTCCATATCTTTTGGCTTGACCCTCGTGCTCTCCCATCTTTGTTTCGAAGATGGCCGACTGGAGTTATTTTAATCTAATCTTCGCAGATACCTCGTACTCTCCAGACGATCCACCTTCCCTTTTCTAGGAGGATCTTCCTCCTGATGTTTGTGCATATCCGCCTAACCCATTATTTCAGGAATCGGAGGACTTTGATTTTCACCCACCCTCATTCCACCCACCCGATCCTAGGATTTTGGAGTCACCTTTCATGATTTACACACTTAAGACATTGAATCAAATGGTGGAGCATATGAATTCGAGGATTTCCAATCTATTTAGCATAAATGAGAGCCAGAACGCTGCTCCAATATTTGAGGATATTGATTCACTTGAGGATAATCATGAGAGCTTGAAATCATCCAAAATACAAAAAAATGAGAAAATTTTGAAAATACAAAAAGATTCCGGGAGACATATTATTGATTCATTTTGTGAGAAAAGAACCCAAATGCTCGATCATTCATCCACACAGCCATGTCCCAACCTTGACCCTGAGGATTCCACTGTACAGACTGCTCTTGGAAATCCTCATGTATATGCTGATTCGACCTCCTCCCTTATATGGATGAGGTCCAAAAATTCAAAAAAATGTTGACTAAACCCGAAGTGGTGGCCACCCTTCACGATATTATTAAAGCCCCACTTCAACAGGCCATGACACATTTATCTACTCCTCAACACAAAAAGAGAAAGCGAAGGAGAAGATCTGAGCATCACATCTTGACCATGGCCACTGCCTACGCCATCTCTCACCGTCCATATTATAAGAAAGGGAACATGCCACATATCTTGTGAGTTGCTTTATATCTGACTATTCTTGTGATAACGCTCTCCTTGACGGCGGTTCGTCAATCAATATAATACCCTTCTCTATGGTACAATCTCTTCATCTTGGGCCTCTCAAGAAAATCAGGATGATAGTTCAATTTGCTGATGGATCTATCAAGAGGCCGAAGGGTATTTTAGAAAATGTTGTCATTCTTATTCAGGGCATGAATTTCACTTCGGATTTTATTGTAATGCACATGGAGACCTCCACCCCTATGGAGCACCCTCTAATCATCCTGGGACGACCTTTCCTTGCCTCTGCGGGAGCCGTTATTGATTATGGTTTAGGAGAGATTCACTTCCGTTCTGATGTAGGGAGCGATGTGTTAATCACTACACCCATTACCGTCCAGAGACCCTCATCTCATGAGATCCCGCCCGTGTTAGACAACCCCAAGGACTTTGATCATAATGATACTACCAGAGATTTTTGCTATATGATGGATGATACTGAGACCCGAGAACTCCTCTTCAAGGAGGAGGTCTTGGAAAGCATAGACCTTGGAGTTCCCTCTTCTGGTACGTGGCGATGCATTGATGACATCCGCGAAATTTACACGATAGACACCCTAGAGCGGAAGGCAAACTCTAAGACTAGACAGGACGGACATGATTTGACTACTTTCACTGATAAGTCCGTTCCTATTCACATTGATTCCGATGAGACCGATCAGGCCAAATTTGATTTGATTGCTTTTATAAAAAAAATTGGGCCTTTTGATAAAGATGATGATCTGGTAGAGGCTTGCCAGGATGAAATTGATCCTACTTTTTCTGATAATGATTACGAGCCATTTTACTTTGAGGTTTGTAAGACTTCCCAGGAAAGACATGACCACACTACTTCTAATAATCGGTTTAGGCATGCACAATCTAAAACCACTGAGGATACATTCTTGGCCGATCCTACTCAGTTTATGTCTAATGATGATCCCAATATCGACCTATACCTTGTCAAATCCATACCTCAGCGGTCCCGCAAGAAGGTTCGTTTTCGACCTTCTTAATCTTTGTACATCCACTCCTCTTGTATATCCTTTCGTTTCAGTCTTTCTTCTCCCGTTTTATCATTCACCCCTTTTCTGTGTGTGTGTGTGTGTGTGTGTGTATGCTATACTTAGGATGTGCTTTATCCTAAGTATAGGGGGGTGAAGGATTTGTGTTGTTCATATTTGTCATGTTTATCACCCTTGTTGTTGTTGCCTATACTTAGGGATACTCTACCCTAAGTATAGGGGGTGATGTTGTTCATGTCGTGTCTTTGTAAGTCTGTACATTCTCTTCATAGGTTTTCCCCTTTGTACATTCTACTATACTTAGGATTACTTGATCCTAAGTATAGGGGGGATCTCCAACTTCTCTTCTTTTTATCTTTTCTTTGAGTCGTTGTAGTATAGGAGTTGTTTCACCTTTCCATACCTAGCACGAGTTATGTCTTCCTTTGTCGCTCTCTGAACACTAAGAGTACATAGTTCGAGCTAAGTATAGGGCGGTGTCGTATATATTGTATATATACTTTAGACATAACTCGTACTTTTAAATACATTTATTTGGGGGGTTATGTGTATATTTTGTAAAATCCACGTGTGTAAAAAACAAAAAAACAAAAAACAAAAAAAAACTAAAAAAAACTAAAACTAAAAAAACAAAACAACAAAAAAACAAACAAAAACAAAACAAAAAACATAAAACAAAAAAAAACTCTTGTATATATTTTACTAACCCTTTTTCCATTAAAAAACATACAAAACCAAAAATCTATAAAAAAATTGCATAATTAAAAAAAACTTTCTTTCACATTTGCATTTTTCCTCCAAAAAAACAATAAAAAGTTCAAAATTAGAAAATTGTAAAAAAAATGTTTCTTTCACATGTGCGTAAAAAAAATCACTCTCTGAATTGTACATATGTTGCATTTGCATGTGCATTTTTCAGGATAGTATTAATATTTAAACTATGTCTGGAATAAAATGGAAGAATGGAGCTTAGTTGGACCTTAATCCACCTAATTCTCAGAGGAACTTCACCGAGAAATAGGATTTTAGAAGCTTCAGGTCTTTGACTTATTCGTTTGAATTCCATATGATAATGTGCAACGTTTGACTCTGTGTCTAAACTGGTCTCTTCATTCTGGGTACAACTCTGGAATAGGGAATTAATTTGTACTCCCGCACTATGAACTTAGCTCAGCTCAAATGGGATGTTGAAAGACTGTGTGAGTTCTTTTCTGGTAACGTGGAAATCTAAAGACCGGAGTACGGGTTGAAATAAAGCTTCGGAAAAGGGATGGACGGTTGTGCACAATTTTTTCTAAGACCCCAAAACATGTACGGAAAAAAAGATTCTATATCCGTAGGGGCACAACAAGATCCAAGCAGAGCCACCAAAAATCCAAATACAAAGAAGTACTACCAAATAAATATCTGACCAAAAAGGTTCGAGCTTCAAGAAAACCTGCAGATCTTGGTGGAGACTCGGCTACACTGGCCAGCTTCACAAGGAAAGGTGACTACACTGGCCACCCTCCAGTTCTTTTCTCATTATTCTAACTTCTTCCCCAATTCAATTGTGAACATAACACGACAGACCCATAGAAGGAAATACCTGACTCCCCGAGGATGAGTTATTGGAGAGGAGATTTGCATGGTAGTCCGGCATTCTAGATGGGAAGAGATAAAAACTTTCACACACATGAGTCGATTTTTCAATGTCCATAGGGTATGCTTTGGGAAGAGGATCGACTTAAGATGA
This sequence comes from Ottelia alismoides, assembly GCA_037367405.1. Lineage (NCBI taxonomy): Eukaryota > Viridiplantae > Streptophyta > Magnoliopsida > Alismatales > Hydrocharitaceae > Ottelia > Ottelia alismoides. The sequence continues at coordinate 184,954 of JAZKJV010008263.1, forward strand.
CTTCTAGGCCAAAACTGTGACAATGATGTGTAGAACTTGAAGGCTGTTGGTTTTAAATTCTAAGTCTCATAGAAGTTCCGACACACCAATAATTCAAAGGTCCGACAGAGCTCCAAACTACAATGTTATGAAGATAAGTTTAGTATTCGATATTGTCCTACTTTCTTTATTTTCCCTTTCTTTTTCTTTTTCTTCACTTATTCTTTCAAATAAGTGTCGGTAAGAGATTAGCAAAGGTAAAGCATAGGGGGATGATGAATCTGTGATTCGTCATCTTTATTCATTTATTTTAGCTTAAAATCTCTTACAAAACACCTGCATATAACACTAACTTCATATTCTTACTAACTTGCATTTCTGTGTAAATATTGTACACTTCTTACTAATTTTAACCTAAAATAAATAAATAAATAAATAAAGGAATAAAGAAAAGAAAAAGAAAAGAAAAAAAAGGAAGACTGTATACAGGCTGACCCGAACCCCGAGAGAAGGTCAAGACTTGACCAGATCGACCTGGAATAAAGTAGGGGAGTTAGGGTCCTTAAGTAGAAAATCCAAAAAAATTATGTTTTTTGTTATAAATACTTCTCACTTATTCTGTGTATATCCGTATAAAACTGACACTAATTTATTTGTGCCTTAATTGATCCCAAATCAAATAACTTTCAAAACAAAAGTTGTAAATAAAAATTTGTCCTAATTAATAAAATTGATTGCACAATTAAATCATGTACATAATAAAAGTAGCCACACTTGGAAAAAGCCACTAAGCACTAATTGAAAGATCAATTCCAACTCTATATGATCTCAAATTGAACCAATATCACTTCCATTGAGTTCTAAATTAAATTATCTTCAAAATCGCTGTGATTTCATAATTTTTGGAGTTACAGTTGAAAAGTAGATTTTCTAGGGTGGTTTGTGCAATTTTCCCATGTATTTTTTGCATATTGTATTTGTAAATATTTTTACTAATTTTTTAAAATAAAAATAAAAAAATAATAAAATCCTTAAAACAAAAAAAACAAATTTCCTCGTTTACCCTTATGTATAATGTCATATATGTATATAGTATATGTATATAGTTACTATTTTTAACTAACCATCATAAAAAAATAAAAAATGACACTTTTTAATTCAAATAAATAAAGTGACGTAAATTCAAAAAAAAATAGATAATTTTGTAATTAGTTTTATCTCTTTTACTTTATCTCATGACATCTCTTCCTCCAAAAAATTCAAAAATTCATTTCAAATATCATCTCTTATCTCTTTATCCAAAACATTCAAAAATCAAATTCCATTCCATATTTTCTATTTATATGGCTCCTTCTCCCTCATTCCAACTTGATCGATCTTTAGAGAGAGGAGCCTGATCTACGAGAAACAATTTCGTCGAGAAAGTTACCAAGCCTTCGAGCCGCCCAGTGATAGCGAGTCGGCCTTATCGAGGCGATCACGGTCCTTTTCCGCTCCTAAGGTGAGATCCGCATTTTTCTTCGTATTTTTATCTTAGGTTAATCGTAGTTTTTTCTTGCACTTTTTATCTCATTATCATTTTTATTTTCTCTAGATCTTAAAACAATCCATCTCGATTTATTCCGCCACCGGCTCGATTTTTCATCTCACTTTCTCGATCTCTACGTGTTCTATTTCTATCGTCCACGATCTCTCAACTCCGACCATATACGGAGGCCGGAGATCGGATTCGAGTCCCTCATCTCCGTAGAATCCTCGCCCATTTTTCCTATTTGTAAATAAATAAAAATAATAATAAAAAATTGTTTCTTTTCTTCTAACATTTGTTTTGCAGCATAAATAAAAAATAAAAAAATCATTTTTTCCCTTTATCTCTATTGTTTTTTTGCAGGACCATTAAATACAAGAAAACAAAAAAATTTATAAAAATATATAAAAAAAGTCTTTATCCCTTTATTTCCTATTTTTCAGACTTACAAAAAAATATAAATAAAAAGTTTTTCTTCTTCTATTCACTGTTTACAAAAAATAAATAAAAATAATAAAAAAACACACACACGCATGGGCGACAGTGCCATCCCGCGCCGTCCACCCCCGTGGCGCCGCATCCTCCAAGCAGATCACCCCCGCCGAACAGCGCGGCCTCCATTCCACCGCCGGCCGACGGAGGCGTGTGTCGCCCCGCCGGCCACCTCCACAGCACAGCCGGCCACCGCCCCGACGCTTATGCCTCCCTTCTGCGCGAGACCATGACCCAACTTCCAGCGGGCGGCGGCCCCCTCGCAACTGCCCCGCGCCATCGACCTCCTGTGCGGCGCTCCGCCTTTTCCGCTGAGCAATCCTCCACGGCGATATGCCCCATCTCGCCGACCGCACATGGTGTGTGCAACCTCCTGCCATTCCAGTCCATGCTTCCCTCGCTTGGGCCAGCACCACCCACCTCCGTGCGTGCGGCCAGGTGGGCCCGCCTCCTCGCCGCGACTCCGACCGGCCTCCCCCCTTGAGCCCCAACTTGAGGGGTGGCGGCCAAGTTCATTCGAAGTCGGATGAAGAAGGACCCCCTAGGGCTTCCTTGTGATTTTGAATAAAAAATTGGAAAATTTTCATCTTGCGCCTCCGAAGTTTCTGTAATTACAAACGAGTCCCCGCCATATCAAATTAATTTTGGGAAATCACAGTTACACCTCAAAAGTCTTTGAATTTTTGAAAGAGCCCCTGCCAGAGCCTGAAGCACATGCCAAGCACGTGATGACGAGCCCGAAAAAGCCGCGTTAAGAAGTTGTTTTTAATCTTTGTTCGTGTTAATAATGATGTGTCGTTCGTTGTAGGCGGCGATCGGAAACAGTCAAGAAATAACCACAATTTTTAATCAAATTTAATCAAGTGGTTTTTATGTTTATTTTACTTGGGCAAGTCCCAAGGTCGATCACAAGGAGGCAAAGGAACAACCTAGAGTTGTGTCTATCCAATTTTTAGTTCGGTTTTCAAGACGGTCTTTTTTTTGGAATTTTTCAATGTAATATGAGATGCAAAATGCAAGTTCGGCCTATTTTAGGGACTAAAATGTAAATTTCAATCAAACGATGTCTGAAAAATACGAAACTTGGCCACAATGTAAATGACGATGAAATGAGTGCACTATAATTTTTTTGGAATTTTTAGATGCAATATGAATTTTTTTATGAATTTTTAAATGCAAACAGAATGATTTTCAATATTTAATTATAATAAATATTAAACCTATTAGGATCTCAGAAAAATCCTAAATCTCAAAAATGTGGGGTCTAATACCTAATAAAAGTCAAATACTGAAATGTGCTAAATGATTTTTACAAATCAAAGTATGCATGCAAATGCAAAGATTTTTGGGCACAATGTCAATCAAAGTAATCTCTACGATACGTGATTTTTCGGAGATTTTCAGAGCAATGGTTAATTTACTATGAATTTCTGAGCACAGATTGGGCAAAATATTCCAATTTTCACAAAATAATTATTTATTAATCAACCATAAATCACAAAAATATCCATAGCATGTCAAAATGTAGAGAATTATATGATGAACAAAATGCTATTTTTAAATAAATAAAATGATGCAATGTAGAGGTCTATACTGGATGACAAAGACGGGGTACATATGCAAACAGAATAATAAAAATAAAAATAATGCAGGGGGACCTAGGAGTAATTACCGCTTGTTCCGGGGGTACTTTGCAATTTTTCCAAGGTGGTCAGTGCGTTGCACGTGACCTTCTGGATTGGGACGTAAGTGTAAATCAGTGGAGCTCCGGGGGCTTCTCTGAAGTTTGCCCACGGTCACGTGCGACGCACGTGACCTGGCTGACGGTTTGCTGACGTCCCTCCCCGGGACGCACGTGCCTCGCACATGCGTCGGGAGGTCTCGGGCGTCGCGCCCGGTGGCGAAGGCGGCGAGGGAGGTCGGAGATGTTGGCCTGCCTTTGGCCGACACATGGCCAAGAGGGGGCGGAGCGGCGGAGCTCGGTGATGTCGGAGAGGGCCGATGGAGGTGGCAGCGTAGTAGAGGAGCGGGCCCGGTGGTTGTCGATGAAGGTACGGCGGAGGGCGATGATCCTGGTGGGGGTGCCCAGCGGCGTGGAGGAAGGTCCCGGCCTGGCGTGGCAATCGACGAGGCGGAGCATGCCTGGTGGCATGAGTTGTTCGAGGGCCGCTCCGGTGAGGCTCCAAGGGCTGGTTGCTGTCAAGCGGTGGAGGCGACGACGCTGCTGGAGATGGGGCTCGACCGCAGGTAGAGGCGTAGCGGTGACTGGCGTGGCCGTCCTCTAGCCGACAAACGGCCAGGGGGACGGTGGTGGGGGAGAAGCGTCGCGGAGTTGTCGATGTGGCGGAGTTAATCGAAGAAGCGTGGCTTCGAGCGGAGAGAAGGCGATGGAGCGGTGGAGGGGGGAGGATCGGCGAGCGGAAGGGGATGGCGGCGCGAGACACAGATGGAGAGAGAGAGAGAAGGAGGGATACCTAGAGGGGCTCAACGACAGTGCCGGAGCGAGCAGCTGCTCGGGCGGAGCTGCGACGAGGAAGACGTCCTCGGATCACGCCGGTTTGAGGGCTGTCACCACCTGAAGGTGTAGGTCGGCGGATGAAGGTCTGGGGGGGGCGGCGATGGTGTTTATATAGCAAGGATAGGCTGGCGGTGGTTGGCGAGATAGGGGGGTCCGTTGGCGAAGATAGCGGAGGACCGGCAAGGCGGAGGTTGGCGGTCGGTGCGGGATATGCGGGCGGCGCAGGAGGTTGAAGGAGGAAGGCGGAGAAGTCGGGGGGAGGTCGTTGGGGAAGAAGGGTTCCCGGCCGTTCGATCGGCCGAGATCGAACGGCCCAGGATAGGCCACGTGGCGCTGGCGTGGGGGGAGATGGGGCACGTGCGGAGCGCGTGCGACGCACGTGCTCTTTTTTAATTTTTTTATTAAAAACGAGATTAAAAAAAAGCTAAAAATCAATGATACGTGGCGGCCTCTGGGGCTGCCACGTGTCAGCTCCAGAAAATCCGAAATTAAATCCTTTGTAAAATCGATAAAAAAATAGCAAATGACCTGAAATCGAAAAAGTTCCTTCACGAAAATGCTCGTCTCGATGAGATCTACAACTTTCATGAAGACATCAAAGCCAAATTCGGTCAAATGTAAAAAGTGAATTTTTGGGGTATCCCATGTATATAGAATACCTTGATTTTTGGGTTTTCTAATTTTTTGTCATTTTTAAAACAAGATGAAAATCCGGAAAAATATGGAAACATTAAAGATAAATAAAAGACACCTAATTCTAATTTTTTGGATTTTTATTAAGAAAGAAAATATATACATAAAATACAAGGTCGAAAGCCGCGAAAATATATAATGTACAAAAGAGGCCCAAAATCCAACTTTCACATACGAGCTCTGATTCACTTGAACTTGGTCTTGTTTTGAAGGTAATTGAATGTGCATTAGTTCAAAAGTGCGTAGGATCAAATCGGACACTGGATGGGGAAGATATCGGGCTTTTAGTCCGAAAATCCTGAAACTAGGATTTGGGTTTTTGGTCCACTTATTTGGGTTAGTGATTTTTTTTGTATTTTTCATTTATGCTTGTGAGTGATATGTACACAATGGAAGTGGCTTTGGGTTATTCGGAGTTAGCATTAGGGAGTTAAAAATCTGGGAAGTTAGGCTATTTACAGGTCAAATTTGGCTTTGATTTGTGGCTCTTATTTTGTGCAGAAATTATGGATAAGATGCCATTTTTATGAGAACATGCATGAATGCTAATTATGCAGAATAAATGCAAATATGCTGTTGATTTTTAGGGACTTAATTTTAATAAATGAGATTTAGAGTGATGAATCCGAGATTCATCATCCCCCTATACTTAAACTATGCTCGTCCCTGAGCATCAAAAAGACATGCCATGAAGTGAAATGAGACTGGGTTCCATACCAAGACCATGAGCTGAAGGTGACAATGAAACTAAACTCAACCTTTGGATTAGTAGTGTGGCGGAACTTCTGTGAGACTTAGAATTTTAAAATCAACAGCCCTCAAGTTCTACACATCATTGTTACAGTTTCGGCTCAGAAGTCATCTTAGATCAATCCTCTTCCCAAAGTATACCCTAAGAATATTGAATAACCGACTCGTGTGTGTGAAGGGTTTTAGCTCTTCCCATCCAGAATGCCGGACTACCATGCTCCTCTCCTCTCCAGTAACTCGTCCTCGGGGAGTCAGGTATTTCCTTCTAAGGTCTGTCGTGATGTGTTCACAATCGAAATGGGGGAGAAGTTAGAAGAAAGAGAAAAGAACTGGAGGGGGTGGCCAGTGTAGTCACCTCTCCTTGTGAAGATGGTCAGTGTAGCCAAGTCTCCACCAAGATCTGCAGGTTTCTTGAAGCTTGGACCTTTTTGGTTTTATTTGGTAGAATGCTTCTTTGTATTTGGAATTTTTGGTGGTTCTGCTTGGATCTTGTTTTGCCCCTACGGATATAGCATCTTTTTATTCCGTACATTTTTTGGGGTCTTAGAAAAAATTGTGCCCAGCCGTCCATCCCTTTTCCGAAGCTTTATTTCAACCCGAACTCCGGTCTTTAGATTTCCACGCTACCAGAAAAGAGACTCACACAGTCTTCCAACGTCCCATCTGGGTTGAGCTAAGTGCATAGTGTGAGAGTACAAATTAATTCCCTATTCAAGAGTGGTACCCAGAATGAAGAGATCAGGTTAGACACTAAGAGTCAAACGCTGCACATTGTCATGTGGAACTTAAAGAATTATGTCAAAAGACCTGAAGCTCTTAAAATCCTATTTCTATGTGAAATTCCTCTGAAAATTAGGTGGATTAAGGGCAAGTTCAGACCACTCTCGGTTTCGGCTCACAACTTGGTTCAGAACCCAATGACTTTTCACAAATGCAAATGCATGTGATGTTGGATGAAGTAAGTGTGTGAAATGCAGATTTTTTTTGCGTGTGTGTGTGCAAAGATGAAATAAGAAGCCATTTTTTTTTCAAAAATTTTGGGCAAGTCAGTGTTAGTAGAAAAACTCTTTTTTTTGAAGTTAGTACCCACCCCGTAAATACATATAGACTTACGTAAAAGTACGAGATATGGGTAAAATATATACAAAGTATATATACAGACCCCCCTATACTTAGCGAGTGATGTGTCCTCAGAGCACAAAAAAGCGTAATGAAGACATAGCTCGTGCTAAGCGTAAGGGAGTGGAAAATTTATATACAATGGGTTAGGAAGTAAAGCGGAAAAGAGGCGGTCATGATATGTGGATGAGGAGAGTATAAACAGGTGGATGCCGGTTCCCCCTATACTTAGGCTCTGGACAGCCTAAGTATGGAAGAAGGGTGGAAATGGAGTGATCAGGAGGAGTGTGATGAGAGAAATGGTAAATACAGATGGCATCGGTCCCCCCTATACTTAGGCCTTGGCCTAAGTAGAGAGAGAAGCTGTACAAGGGGGCCGATGTGGTTGGGAGGGTGGGCGGGTTTGATCTGATATGTCTTCAATATTCTCGTTATGCGTGAAATAGATGGCCTCAACTTGAACTGACTGCTCTCTGGGTGATTCAATATATGGTTTTAGCAACTGACCATTTACTGAGAAAGGTTGTGCATTCTCCTTGAGTTCGGCAATATCTACGCTTCCATTGGTATGCATATTGATGACAATGTAAGGGCCCGACCATTTTGATTTTAGTTTCCCATGGAAAATCTTTAACCGAGCATTAAACAACCAAATTTTCTGCCCAGGGACAAAGGTCTTGTCTCGAATGTGTCTATCATGCCACCTCTTGACCTTGTCCTTATAAATCACACTATTGTCATATGCCCGATTTCGGATTTCAATTAGCTCATTCAGATTTAGGTCTCGACACAATTTCCCAATGTGACAACTCCAATTCAACTTTTTGATCGCCCATTCAGATTTGTGAATCAATTCTGCATGAAGGTGACATGGCTTACCATAGATCATCCTAAAAGGTGAAGTACCGAGTGGAGTCTCATAGGCTGTCCTATAGGCCCATAGAACTTGGTCCAACAGTTTCGACCAATTCTTCCTATCGGGACGAACCAACTTCTGGAGAATGCTCTTCACCTCTCTATTAGAAACCTCTGCCATGCCATTAGATTGTGGATGATACGGGTTGGCTATTCTATGCTCAAATTTGTACTCCTTAGCCAAAGATCTCATCTCCCTGTTCACAAAGTGGCTACCTCCATCAGAAATCAATACTTTTGGAATCCCGAACCTCGCAATGATGTTATCTTTGATAAACTTACAGACGACTTTGCTATCTGCGGTTCGGGTTGGAATAGCCTCTACCCATCTTGATAAATAATCTACCGCTAACAAGATGTACTCAAATCCATTGCTGTTGGGAAAGGGACCCATAAAATCAATCCCCCATGCATCAAAAACATCACAGAAAATCATTGGTTGCATGGGCATTTCATCTCTATATCCCATAGTCCCTCCCATTCTTTGACAAATTGGGCATGATCGTACAAATTCATTAGCATCCTGAAATAAGGTCTGCCAGTAAAATCCACATTGGAGTACCTTGTGCGCGGTTCTCTTTCCCGAATGGTGTCCTCCAGCCTCGAGAGAATGACAGTGTGTGAGGACACTCTGATATTCCTCCTGAGGAATACATCTTCTCCAGACACAATCTGATCCTTCATAGAAAAGGAAAGGATCGTCCCAATGGTATTTTCTCGAATCTGACTTTAATCGATCAATCATTTTTTTGGTCCAACCATAGGGAACCTTCTTGGAGACAAGATAGTTCACTATGTCGGAATACCAAGGGGTTGAATCAATGACGCAAACCGATTCGTCTGGAAAAGTCTCCTTGATTGGTCCGATATCAGGATGATCGTTTTGCTCGATTCGGGAAAGGTGATCAGCAACAACATTCTTTATTCCAGGTTTATCCTTAATCTCCAAACTAAACTCCTGGATTAACAAGATCCATCTCAAAAGTTGTGCCTTGGCATCCTTCTTATCCATGAGATATTTGATTGCTGTATGATCTGTGAAAATTGTCACCTTGGAGCCCAATATGTATGATCTGAATTTTTCCAGGGCCCAGACAACCGCGAGCATTTCCTTTTCAGTCACTGTATAATTTCTCTGTGTAGGATCCAACACTTTACTCGCGTAGTGAATCACATAAGGAATTCCATCTCTTCTTTGTCCGAGTACCGCTCCGACAGCAAAATCCGATGCATCAGTCATGATCTCGAAGGGAAGAGACCAGTCGGGAGCTTGTAATATCGGCGATTCACATATTTTCTTTTTCAGGAGCTCGAAGGCCTCTAGACATCTGTGATTTACAATAAACTCGGTGTCTTTTCCTAAGAGCTCAGTCAGTGGGCGGGCGATCTTTGAAAAATCAGGAATAAACCGTCGATAAAATCCAACATGCCCTAAGAACGACCTTACTGACTTGATGTTGGTTGGTGGCTCAAGTTTCTTGATCACATCCACCTTGGCAGGGTCCACCTCCATTCCCTTTTTGGAGATGACGTGCCCCAACACGATACCCTCAGTCACCATAAAGTGACTCTTCTCCCAGGAGAGTACCAAATTAACCTCCCTGCATCTCTGAAGGACTCGGTCCAAGTGTGCTAAGCATGTATCAAATGAATCACCATGAACTGAGAAGTCATCCATGAAGACTTCCAGGAAATCACCAACCATTTCGGCAAATACGGCAATCATGCACCGCTGAAATGTGCCTGGGGCATTGCAAAGCCCGAATGGCATGCGCTTGAATGCATAAGTACCGAAGGGACATGTGAATGTGGTCTTTTCCTGGTCCTCGGGAGTGATAGCTACTTGATTGTAGTCGGAGTACCCATCAAGAAAACAGAAGAATGCTTTCCCTGCAAGTCTCTCCAATATTTGATCAATGAATGGCAGTGGAAAGTAGTCTTTCTTGGTCGCAGCATTCAGGCGCCGGTAATCGACACAGACGCGCCACGACGTGGGTACTCGGGTCACGATCTCTACCCCCTCCTCGTTGGTAACCATCTGGATTCCCGATTTCTTTGGGATGACATGAAGGGGGGCTACCCACTTGGAGTCAGAAATGGGGTAAATAAATCCTGCTTTGCACCATTTCTCTATTTCTTTCTTCACTACTTCCCGAAGATTGGGGTTTAATCTTCTCTGAAATTCACGGGAAGGCCTTGCATTATCCTCAACATAAATTTGGTGCGAGCAGAGAGCGGGGTTTATTCCTACGAGATCCGACACAGTCCAACCGATGGCTTTTCGATTTCGCTCAAGGACTTCGAGTAGTCTAGACTCCTGATCTAATGTCAAGGATGAGCTAATGATCACAGGAAATTTCTCTTTGGGCCCATTGAGAAATGCATACTTCAGTGTGGGGGGTAATGGTTTCAACTCAGGTAATTCAGAATCATCAATCAAGTCTGGCTGAATTATCTTTGTATCTGGTTCAGTGTCGGTTGGTGGTGAGTCATTGTGTGAAGTGTTGGCTACCAATTCAGAAGTCAGATGGGTCGGATCGCTAGAGTAGAATGGTAATTCAGCCAGAGCCGTGTCCGATTCGTCATTGATTTTTCTTGACACATCCAAAAGGCTTTCTGTGTCATTAATGGTGAAGTAGTCTGAGTGTTTTGAGATGTTTGGAAATATCTCGCAAAATGCATTGTGCATCATTTCTTCTTCCGAGGAAGTGCTTTCAGTCTGTATGTCTGGAAGTTGGTCCCATGGCCCAGTGGTTCGGAGGAGATTGCATTCAGATGTTTCGGCCTCTTCAGTTGTGGACTCGGAGTCTGGTCTTTGCCACTTTGTCTGCTTCATCTCCAAGTCTACTTCCCCTCCTGGAGATCGGAATTTCATCATGCCAGAACTGTAATCAAATACAGCCTTGGCGGTTCTTAAGAATGGTCTTCCAAGAATGATTTGTGATTCCTTCCAATGGTTTGGGGTTTCCATATCAAGGACAGTGAAGTCCGCTTTGTATTCTGTACCCTCGATAACGATGATGACATTATTTACTTCTCCCTTAGCTCTTTTGGTGGATTTATCAGCAAATTGGAGTAGAGATGATGATTTCTTGAGAGGGCCTAACTCCAATCTATAGTATATGGCTAAGGGTAGAAGATTTATGGAAGAACCATTGTCGAGGAGTGTGCGTGTGAACACAATGCCGCCAATGCGACTCTCCACATAATGGGCGCCCAGATCCCTTTTCTTTCTTGGCAGGTGCTGATTCTTGACACATTTGGTGGTGGCAACTATCAAGATATGCGTGTCCACAAATTGACTTCTTCTCTTTGTACGAGTCCTAGTGGGAGTGCATTTTGCCTTTAAATATTTCTGAAAAGCAGGATTATTGGCCACATATTGGTCAAAGGGTACTTTGACTGTGATGTTTTGATGGCAAAATTTTTCCATTACTGGATCATCCTGAATGTTTTTCTTTTGTTTTCCTTTCTTGAGGGCATGGGGGAAAGGAATGGAAGCACTTGAGACAGGGGACAGAAGGTCAGAATCATAAATACGAGCATCTTTATTAGACTTGGAGTTTTTATTACAATCATCAGATTTTTAATAATAATCAAAATCAGGTTGCTGAAAAGATGACAAAGGTATTTTTGCAGCAACTAGAGGTTCAAGGTCCTCTGCAGACTCCATAGATGCTTTCCCCTTCTCTGGTGCTGGGATCTTCAGACGTCTTTCTTCATCCTCCTCGGAAGCATCCTCCGGCTGATCCTCCGAGTCTTCATGAACCGATTCCCGAGTCCGATCAGGTACGGCCACGGTCCTTCCGCTCCTGAGTGACATGGCATGTATATTGTCAAACGAAAGGTTCTCATGTTCAGATGTGGAAAAATCCGAATAGTATACCTGGCCATTGTGTTGAGATGATTGAGATCGGTTCAAGCTATTGGGGTTAGCTTGAACTTGGGCGGGAATGGTTGTAGTGGGAACAGTCTGCTCATCCTTCCATCGGGATAGACGATTAACATCCACCCGCAGGTCATATAGCTTACTTCGGAAGCTGTGAAGTTCTTCCAGCATCTGTCTCTGGATATCAACAGGTTCTTCCGGAGGATTGGATGATTGCGCCGAAGGTCTGGGAGCTTGGTGTTGCTGACGGTAGTGCTGAGATTGGTTCGGACGATTGTAGGGCTGCTGTTGTTTCGGGTGTTGGGAAGTTGAAATGCTTTGAGGGTACTGAGGAGGCTGAGGGAATGCTGCATTATAAAAAGTGGGGGAGCGTGTATAAGGCTGGCGTTCCCCCATACTACCCTGTCGGGTAGTGTCCTGTGTGCACCAAATGCCGTTTATTTCGAAGGTCAGGGGCGGGGCTTCTTGGATTGTCTCGGTCGGTGGGGGTGGTTGCTGAGAAGCTTGGGCATAGGATTGGTCCTGTACCCATGACTGTTGCTGTTCTGGTCCTAGCTGCTCCTGGACATGGTGCACATGGTAGATCGGGACCGTTGGTGCAGTAGGTACCCCCATCTTGGACATCTTAGTAGTGAGCTCCTCCATCTGCTTTGGGAACTGGGAGATCCGGTTGTCGATGTAGCTCACTCTCTTGTCCACTATTGTTATTTTATCGGCTATGAATGCATGTTTGGAATCAAGTCCTCCGTAATTTCAGCCACCGTTTGCTTTCCGCCTTTGGCTTGAAGGGTGTTGAGGGAATCAGTGTAGGCTCTACTGGCAAGCTGAGAGCGGCTTGTTTCTGCCATCTGCTCCAGTATTTTCCAGACGGTCTCAGCCCCACGTGATGCATAATTCCCTCCGCAAGCAGCGCTAACTAATCCTTGAGTCTCATGATTTAGGCTAGAGTAGAGAGACTAGACTAGGATGTTATTGTCCAAGTTATGGCAAGGACATTTCTGAAGTAGATCTTTGAACCGGTCCCATGCCTCACAGAGTGGTTCATTGGGCATCTGAGAGAAACTGGTGATACGGGTCCTCATTTGATTTGTCCGACTCAAGGGGTAGAATTTCTTCAAAAATAGGTTTTTAAACCTCTCATAAGTAGTCACAGTCACACCCACATTCTTCACCCAGTAGTTTGCCTTCCCTTTCAAGGCGAAAGGTAATGCAGTGAGACGAATGTAGTCTTGGCTGACTTGTGGGTGCCTCAGATTAGAACATATCAACTCCAGGTCCCGCAAGAATTCATATGGCTCCTCAGTCGTATTACCATGGAATTGGGGTAATTGACTGACGAAATGTGGCTTCAGTTCATAGTGGATCGTCGGTTGTGGTGGTTGTAAATAGTTCCACACTTGGTACTGTCCAGGATTGTAGGCGGCTTCCATTAGCACTTCCTCCCCAGCATTCAACTGCTCAAGCTGTGTCCTTAGTAACTGTTGTTGCTGCTCAGATGCAGCCAATCTTGCTAGGATCATTTGAATGGCGTCATCATTTGTTTCATCTTCAGGGTCTTTTTTGGAAGCCATCTTGGGGGGCATCTCTTCTTCTTCACCTTCAGAATATAAAGGGTTCGAGTTAATAGATTGGAAAGAATTGATGTAATAGTTGTCCTCGATTTTTGGTGATAGAGAGACAGTTTGGGTCTGTCCTCCTTCTAGGAAGAAGAAGGAATCGTAGGAATAGAGTTCTTGGGAATGGTTTCCCGGAGGCCAAGCAGGTCTAGAGTAAGAGTTTCTCTGGGCTTTTGAGATTGGGGAGTTTGTGGTAGAGAGAGACGAGCCTGAACAAAAATTACCACAGTCCTCCATTCTCGGGGTCAACAAGATATTTTATGATGTAGACACAATTGTGTGGTATTCGTTGATGAACTATTTTCTACGCACAATCAAACACAATACAAGGGTTGTTTCACCAACTCAACTCAAAGTGAAGACCGTAAGGGTCCGGTCAATTATCTTGTTAGTTTTAATTGGTGATAATTCAAGTCTTGCAAGCCGTTTAAACGAGCTGTTAGGCTTGGAGCTGGGCTCTATCCTAGTGTGCGTCTCTCTCCTCGCTGCAAGATAAAATCAAACAATGTCGGGGTTGCTCTCCCGTAGAAATTCTTGATTTTATGGTTTTTTAAGATCGGCTATATTTAGCAGTCCCAATTTTAATGAGGCAATCACTGAAGAATTTAGATGAACACAAATACACGTCTACCGTACAGTCCCAATTTCCTTTAGATTTATGTGATAAAACAAGGGGGAGAAAGTCAGGAAAAGCTGATGCACGTGGAAAACTATGATGAATGCTCAGTTAGAAGACTTACAGTGCCTCCTCGCAATCTCCATGTGGGATGCTAGACAGAATTTAAAAATTATCTATATGCGTGCAAGCCGATAAAAACCGCACATAAACAGAAAGTTCTATTAGCGGGAAGAATTGAGTTGAATTTGGCTAAGTTGAACGACCTATGTGCGTCTTGATTAAAGTGAAGTGTGGCTTAAGATCCTACGAGCACAGTCAAAAATAAAAATGCTCTAAGAGCCGTATGTGCAGGTCTATCCTAATCGCCACTCAAGTCGGGCCCCACCCTCTCCGGAGAGTGAAACAGGCCACGACACACCACAGAAAAAGTTCAAGGTCTTTTTTACATGCGCGAGAGTCCAAACGAACACCGCTGTAAATGAGCAGAAATGGAAATTTGCAGAAATTAAAAGCCTAGACTCTACGCTCTCTCACGACTCGACTCGATCTTAAATTAATTGCGGCTTCTTCGGTTGTCGGTGAAGATGCGTCGGTTTCTTGAAAACCGCTCCAAGTATGCCGGTACCTCGTAAGAAAAATAAGAGAGAGAAAATGTAAGAGAGTGACTCAAAAATTAAGAAAATAAATGTTGGAAATAAAATGGTATTCACAATGAAAAATTTGGGGGTCAGACTACCCGAATGCGGAAAACCGAGCGAAAAATTTTCAAAACACAAAACTAAGCTGTTTGCCTCCCCGGCAACGTCGCCATCTGACGAGCCCGAAAAAGCCGTGTTAAGAAGTTGTTTTTAATCCTTGTTCGTGTTAATAATGATGTGTCGTTCGTTGTAGGCGGCGATCGGAAACAGTCAAGAAATAACCACAATTTTTAATCAAATTTAATCAAGTGGTTTTTATGTTTATTTTACTTGGGCAAGTCCCAAGGTCGATCACAAGGAGGCAAAGGAACAACCTAGAGTTGTGTCTATCCAATTTTTGGTTCGGTTTTCAAGACGGTCTTTTTTTTGGAATTTTTCAATGCAATATGAGATGCAAAATGCAAGTTCGGCCTATTTTAGGGACTAAAATGTAAATTTCAATCAAACGATGTCTGAAAAATACGAAACTTGGCCACAATGTAAATGACGATGAAATGAGTGCACTATAATTTTTTTGGAATTTTTAGATGCAATATGAATTTTTTATGAATTTTAAAATGCAAACAGAATGATTTTCAATATTTAATTATAATAAATATTAAACCTACTAATTTTCGAGAGATAAAATTATCTAAGATCTATCACTAGGTGATGGATCTCAGAAAAATCCTAAATCTAAAAAATGTGGGGTCTAATACTAAATAAAAATCAAATACTGAAATGTGCTAAATGATTTTTACAAATCAAAGTATGCATGTAAATGCAAAGATTTTTGGGCACAATGTCAATCAAAGTAATCTCTACGATACGTGATTTTTCGGAGATTTTTAGAGCAATGGTTAATTTACTATGAATTTCCGAGCACAGATTGGGCAAAATATTCCAATTTTCACAAAATAATTATTTATTAATCAACCATAAATCACAAAAATATCCATAGCATGTCAAAATGTAGAGAATTATATGATGAACAAAATACTATTTTTAAATAAATAAAATGATGCAAGTAGAGGTCTATACTGGATGACAAAGACAGGGGTACAGATGCAAACAGAATAATAAAAATAAAAAAAAATGCAGGGGGACCTAGGAGTAATTACCGCTTGTTCCGGGGGGTACTTTGCAATTTTTCCAAGGTGGTCACGTGCGTTGCACGTGACCTTCTAGATTGGGACGTAAGTGTAAATCAGTGGAGCTCCGGGGGCTTCTCTGAAGTTTGCCCACGGTCACGTGCGACGCACGTGACCTGGCTGACGGTTTGCTGACGTCCCTCCCCGGGACGCACGTGCCTCGCACGTGCGTGGGGAGGTCTCGGGCGTCGCGCCCGATGGCGAAGGCGGCGAGGGAGGTCGGAGACGTTGGCCTGCCTTTGGCCGACACACGGCCAAGAGGGGGCGGAGCGGCGGAGCTCGGTGATGTCGGAGAGGGCCGATGGAGGTGGCAGCATAGCAGAGGAGCGGGCCCGGTGGTTGTCAATGAAGGTACGGCGGAGGGCGATCAATCCTGGTGGGGGTGCCCAGCGGCGTGGAGGATGGTCCTGGCCTGGCGTGGCAATCGACGAGGCGGAGCAGGCCTGGTGGCGTGAGTTGTTCGAGGGCCGCTCCGGTGAGGCTCCAAGGGCTGGTTGCTGTCGAGCGGTGGAGGCGACGATGCTGCTGGAGATGGGTCTCGACCGCAGGCGGAGGCGTAGCGGTGACTGGCGTGGCCGTCCTCTAGCCGACACACGGCCAGGGGGACGGTGGTGGTGACCGGTGGCTGTCAAAGTGTTGACCGGCGAGCGGAGCTGGGGGAGAAGCGCCGCAGAGTTGTCGATGTGGAGGAGTTAATCGAAGAAGCGTGGCTTCGAGCGGAGAGAAGGCGATGGAGCGGTGGAGGGGGGAGGATCGGCGAGCGGAAGGGGATGACGGCGCGAGACACAGATGGAGAGAGAGAGATAGAGAGATAGAAGGAGGGATACCTGGAGGGGCTCAACGGCAGTGCCGGAGCGAGCAGCTGCTCGGGCGGAGCTGCGACGAGGAAGACGTCCTCGGATCACGCCGGTTTGAGGGCTGTCACCACCTGAAGGTGTAGGTCGGCGGATGAAGGTCTGGGGGGGGGGGGGGGGCGGCGATGGTGTTTATGTAGCAAGGGTACGCTGGCGGTGGTTGGCGAGATAGGGGGGTCCGTTGGCGAAGATAGCGGAGGACCGGCGAGGCGGAGGTTGGCGGCCGGTGCGGGATATGCGGGCGGCGCAGGAGGTTGAAGGAGGAAGGCGGAGAAGTCGGGGGGAGGTCGTTGGGGAAGAAGGGTTCCCGGCCGTTCGATCGGCCGAGATCGAACGGCCCAGGATAGGCCACGTGGCGCTGGCATGGGGGAGATGGGGCACGTGCGGAGCGCGTGCGACGCTCGTGCTCCTTTTTAATTTTTTTATTAAAAATGCGATTAAAAAAAGCTAAAAATCAATGACACATGGCGGCCTCTGGGGCTGCCACGTGTCGGCTCCAGAAAATCCGAAATTAAATCCTTTGTAAAATCGATAAAAAATAGCAAATGACCTCGGATCGAAAATGTTCCTTCACGAAAAATGCTCGTCTCGACGAGATCTACAACTTTAATGAAGACATTAAAGCCAAATTCGGTCAAATGTAAAAAGTGAATTTTTGGGGTATCCTATGTATATAGAATACCTTGATTTTTGGGTTTTCTAATTTTTTTTGTCATTTTTAAAACAAGATAAAAATCCGGAAAAATATGGAAACATCAAAGATAAATAAAATACACCTAATTCTAATTTTTTGGATTTTTATTAAGAAAGAAAATATATACATAAAATACAAGGTCGAAAGCCGTGAAAATATATAATGTACAAAAGAGGCCCAAAACCCAACTTTCACATACGAGCTCTGATTCACTTGAACTTGGTCTTGTTTTGAAGGTAATTGAATGTGCATTAGTTCAAAAGTGCGTAGGATCAAATCGGACACTGGATGGGGAAGATATGGGGCTTTTAGTCCGAAAATCCTGAAACTAGGGTTTGGGTTTTTGGTCCACTTATTTGGGTTAGTGATTTTTTTGTATTTTTCATTTATGCTTGTGAGTGATATGTACACAATGGAAGTGGCTTTGGGTTATTCGGAGTTAGCATTAGGGAGTTAAAAATCTGGGAAGTTAGGCTATTTACAGGTCAAATTTGGCTTTGATTTTTGGCTCTTATTTTGTGCAGAAATTATGGATAAGATGCCATTTTTATGAGAACATGCATGAATGCTAATTATGCAGAATAAATGCAAATATGCTGTTGATTTTTAGGGACTTAAGCTTAATAAATGAGATTTAGAGTGATGAATCTGAGATTCATCAGTGACATATTGGTAAAATTACGCATTCTCCCCTGTGTTTTATTTTTATTATTTATCTGATGCAAAAACATTGAATTATTTACATTTTAGTCCCTGAACTCTAGAACTTGAATTTGTTTGTGTTTTTCAATGATATAAATATTATTTGCGATCCAAAAATTTTGAGAAAATTTTGCTATACTCTTGATGTGTTATTCTTCCTAGCATAAATTTTTCATTGTATTTTGCCTTCATTTATTATTATTAAAAAATCAAAAATATGTTATTTTTCCTTGTTTGAAATTCAAAAATTCCTAAAAATTTAAATATTGTTCCAAAATATCCAAAAAAATTAGACTAATTGTATTTCATTGTCTTTTAATTGCTGACCAACTTTCATGCTTTAATTATTTATAAGACTCAAAAAAATTTAAAAAGATCAAGAATCTTATAAAAATCATAAAAAATTCTACAAAAATCCAAAAATTGTGATTTCAGTTCCTGTTTGTAGATATTTGTTTCTAGTTTGCTTAAAAATAATTGCCAGGAGTTTTGGGTATTTAGAAGATTTTTAAATTACAAATTACTCCAGGCTGTGCATATTTTCTTATTTTCTCACTATTTGATTTTTAGAAAAATACAAAATATCTGAAAATTTCACAAAAATTCTCAAAAATATTCAAAACTTTTAAAACCCAAAAATATTTTTTCTGGATTTTTCTGAGCATTGTTGATTAATTAGAAAATTACAAAAAGAGTTTGTGTGCGTTTTTGACCATGTGCATATTGTTCATTTTTTAAAATTAAAAAATTTGCAAAATCAAAATCATTAAAAATTTAAAAATCTTTGAAAATTTTAAAAATAAAAGATAAAAAAATCACAAAAACCAAGGATAGTTGTACTTTGAGATTCATGTTTTCTTTTAATTGATTTTCGATTAATTGAATAACCCTCGGGAATTGTAGCCTCCCTGAGTTCGACCCTGTCCGCTATACAGGTTAATAAGTAGCAAAAAAATAATATTTTTTGTTGACGCGGGATTTTGGGGATAAAAGCAACGATCACCTTTACCATCATCAATCAATTTTTCCAACCCCTGCAAAATTCCGGTTCAACAACACCCAAGATGATTAAATGTGATTTAATTATCAAGGATATGAATAATATGTATAGCACTATCGATATTATAAATGTGATTTATAATAAGTTAGAAGGAGATAATTATAATTTGTATTTAGGAATCAATACTTGATGTGAATTGGAATCACATTGGGAAATTAATTGTAAATGCAATTTATATCTTATTTTGGATGTGTGAATATGATTCACAATTTGTTAGTGGCATGATTGAAATTATCACAAAATAATTTGAAATTGTTTTGTTTAATAATTTTGCAATAAAAGTTGTTACATATGTGAAATTATTGTTGGAGAATAATATCTCAATAAAATTGGAATGATGTCATGTCCTCTTATCAGTTTGATTAGAGTCATCTCGTCCCTCCACTAGCACCCCTCTTCCCAGTTGTTGGATCCCTAGATCCAACAGTTGATGCACGCCTTCTAGCTCTAGCCATCATCATCCCCTTCATTTAAACAGACCATCCACCCACATTCTCACCGTTTCCCCCACGTCGCTATTCATCATCGTATCCAACCATCCAGTCCTAGGGTTTAACCTAACTGCCTCCCTTCATCGCATGATACCTAGGTTGTCATGTCCTCCAAATGTCGGTCATTGAGGGCAGTTAAAAGTCCCACATCCATCACTTGGAACTGCCCCTATTTCTCTTTTTATACCGCTTCTCCAGCGAGATTTGACCCCATCTGCCCTATAGGAAAGACTTATGAGCTTCCCCTAACTCTTTTGTGATAGAGAGATCATCAAGGAAGTGATGACAATTGGCTTATTAGGCATGATCCAAGGTGATCGTGTACCTTATCGTAGCTCCATTGACGTAGCTGCTCGAGCTCCATGCAAGGCCGACATGTAGAGAAACAACTAGAGATCTTCTAGATCTCAATACTATGTTCCTCCATTCACCTTAAATCGATTATTCACTCACTAGGTATTCCTCAATCCAACCAATTTTTGTTTTCGTAGTGTTTCTCACATTTTGACACCACAAACACCCACCATCTTCACCGATTGATCACACCTCGGGATCTGCCTTATACTCGTTATACACATGTGACCTTCTGATGACTATGCGATTCATTAATCTAAAAGATGAAAATAAAACATTGGTCCCAAGTATTTAGTTTCATTTAGTCAAATATAACGCATTATTATCTTTCATGCATATATAAATAAGGGTCATATTTTAGCATTCAAAATTGCATTAAATAAGAAGCTTGAATTCTATTGTACATTATCGCATGTGTATTACCATAATTTATAATATTTTTAATTTTTTTTGATAATTTAAAATAAAATAAAATCAACTTTATCGTGTACATATTAATAACACTAATTAAGGAATAATATCAAAAATTACTAACTTGTATATTTGCCCAATAAAAATCCTAACCCTAGTTTGGAGACAAAAAGACGTAAATGTGAATATCTCTCTCATACTCTATGAACCCCTACTCACTTTTGAATTAATGTGCATTCAATTATCTACAAAACAAGACTAAATTCAAAAGAACCGGAGTTCATATGTGAATTTTGGGTTTTGGAGCCTCATTGTACATTGTACATATTGACTTATTTGACCTTATTGTTTTATGTACAAAAACTATTCTTTTTTATTGATTGATTTTTCATTTATTTTTTTTTTGATTTATTTTTTAATAAAACATGCAAAAATCCAATTAAAAATTGACCATGAGCTTGTATATATAGTATATATATATGTCCCTCTTGTTATATTTCCCTATTGTCCTATTTATTAAAAATACCAAAACTAGATTATGTTGTAAAATCTATTTTATACTTTATTTTGGATTTTATCTTATTTAATAATGACAAAAAATTGCAAATTACAAAAAATAAGGTATTTTATATCTATATATTACCATAAAAAATATATTTTATAGAAATGATTTCTTTTAATCTGCATTCTTCACTTAAGTTGTAAATCTCATTAAGAAGAACAATTTCATAAGGACAACTTTTTGATTTGACCTTATTTACTAATTCTTTTTTATCTTTCTTCTACTTTATTTTCTGAATTTTTCAGGTGCGACACGTGGTAGCTCCTAGAGCTGCCACGTGTCACCCCATTTACCCCCTTTTTTATTTTTGTCTTTATTTTTATTTTGTTATTATTATATTATTTTATATATTTTAATTTATTATTTGTTATTTTCTTTCATTTATTTTCAGTTTTAATATTTATTTATTCATTTATTTATTCATACCATGTGGTGGTCCTTCAACATGCCATGTGGCACCCCCATACCCCCTTCTCCTACACTCATCGCTCAGCCTTCCATGACAGTGTAGCCAGAGACTCTCTTTACAACCACCTCTCCACCTTCTCCCACTTCCCCCACACCTTTCTCTCCCCTCTTCCAACTCGATCGCCCAACCTCCAATAAAACCCATTGGTTGCCCCTTGTCGCTCGCATCTTCCATTATCGATCACAAGCACACCAAGGTCTGCGTCTTACTCGCTGATAGATAGATAGAGAGAGATGCTCATGGAATAATGAGATCGTGCTTTGCCGGCTAGATCCAAGGCTCTTCCGAGTCTTGTCGCAGCTCCCTCATGGGTTAATGACCTCACCACCTCCTCTAGTGGTTAGAGTGACGACCAAGAATCTTCAGGTTATTTCCCAGGCAAAACTCTAGACAACAAGACCTACAAGTAAAGCCCCTTCTTCCTCTTCTTTTCCATTCCTTCTTCTCTATCCTCTCCTCCTCTTCATACTTCTTTCTTCCTTCGATTGACACATCATACCTCTGTTCCTCTCCTCCTCTCCTTCACCACCTCCGCTCGCAATCTCTCACGACTTTGTTGATTGAGCTTGCTCACCACACTTGACTCCTCACTTTCATCATTCCACCTCTGCCTGTAGGGGAGCATCTCCCCCTCGCCATACACCCTTCACTCTTTCACACACCACCTTAGCATCGACTACCCTCTTGACCCTCATTTCACATCGCCTGTTCCTGCTTGCCACTGACCCCTACTCTCCCTTCATGTGCCACCTCTTCTTATAGAGAAGCATCAACAACTTCCTGCCCATCATCTCACCATGACGCCTCCACCCTCACCCTTCGCACCTCAAGCAGATCGCCACTCTGTGTTCCATCTAGTTGCCTTGTTGATCTTCCCTCGGGGCCTGAGCCTTAGCCTACCATCGTCGCTAGCCTTCGTCCACCACCCCAATGCTGTCGACGATGACCACTAGCTCCTCGTCTCCAATGTAGAAGAACGACGAGGAAGGGGGTCGGCGTATAGTTACCCTTGGATTACCCCTCCCTTAATCACCATCGTTGATCCTACATCGAGCTATTGTCATACATCTCTACCATCAACTACTTGATCTAACGGTCCCAAGGAAGCCGCATGAGTGACTTTGCCTCGGGTCACTTGAACCAGCCGCTCGCTCCCATGTGGCACCTAAGAGGGCCTAACATCTCTTTGAGACACCACCAATGCTCAAATCTACTCCTCACGTGCAACACGCGTGTGTTGGGGGGGGGGGGGATAGCCCCGTGGACCTTGTAGTTCAAGAAAAATACACTAAAGCCCCCACCATTCTAAAACATGTGCCACATACGTGCGAGCATGGGTGAATTGCATATGATTCCCCACTAGTCTTTCAAATTACATTTTATTTCGCATCAACATTTTTTTAATTTTATTTACTTTTGTATTGCATCTACGTCCTTGTGTTTGAGCATCATTTTAAGGCATCATTTGCCATAATATTTTTATTCCAAAAATGGATGTAGAAAAAATAATTCTTTATCATTGTGGATGATTATGTAATTCATGAGCTTTTCTTGATTTATTAATATTTTTTAGGATAAAATTTTCATATTATTTCTTATTTGTTTGGAAATTCGTAATAAAACAACCATAACACCAAAAATCCTGAAAGATCACATTACATAGAATTAATTGTGTTCTATTAGGTATTCAAAAATCATTTCATTTGCATGTATAGTTAGTCTGAAATAATTTGTTTTGTGATTATATGACTATGTGATTTTTTTAATTGATTCATTACTTAATATTTTAAGTATTTTTAAATTATTTTGGATTCCTCATTATCAGATCTATTTAGGAAAATTTTAGTTTGGTAAATTATTAAGTTTTGATATTTATTAGAAGTAAATTACTTCAAATCAACTATCTACACTTAAAAGTTCATAAATTAATTTATATTATTTGAAAATTATAAAAAATATAGTGTAATCTCAATTCATCATATTTAAGCTTTTGTTGAAGTTTCATTAATTTTGCATATCATTTTTATGAAAAATTGTATAAAACCCAAAATACCATTGAGAAATCTCGGATTTATATACTTTATTTATATTTATTATATCTATTAATAAAATCAACAAGAATCAATAACAAGTAGCATTAATTAATTAATTAATTGTGTATTGTTAGTAAACAACCCGAATTATTATATATATTAAATAACCTACTATTGTTCTTATTATTTTATGTATTTATTATTTATTAAAAATCCAATAAAGTTATATTAATATTCAACCTAATAATTTAATATTATTTATAAATTAGACAACAATAACAACAAAGCCTTTTCCCACAATTAAGTAGGGTCGGTTACACGGATTCTTCGCCTCCATTCATATCTATCTTGGGTCAATCCCGAGCTTATATCCACAAAACTGAGATCCCTTCGTATAGTCTTTTTCCAACACTTCTTGGGTCGTCCTCGCCCTCTCTTATCCGGCTTAACATCCCAACACTCGCATCTCCTAACTGGTGCATCAGCTGGTCTTCTTTGCAAATGTCCAAACCATCTTAAGAGGTTTTCTCGCATCTTATCCTCAATTGGAGCTACACCAACTTTCTTTCTGATTGCATCATTGTGAATCCTATCTTTACATGTGTGTCCACACATCCACCTTAGCATTTTCGTTTCTTCTACATTCATTCTCTATACATGTCTATAGTTCATAGGCCAACAATCAGATCCATAAAGCATAGCAGGTCTCACGGCTGCTTTGTAAAACTTTCCTTTAATTTTTAATGGAATTTTCTTATCACGGAGAACAACAGAGGCTCCTCTCCACTTTAGGTAGATGAGGAGGGTTGCATGGACAACCAGCGTAAAATAATCAGAGACAACTTCTTAAATAGCACCTTTTTTCTAAAGAAAATACTATTTAAGAAGTTGCCTCGATAATTGGATCTTGTTCAATGGATTTAAGCAAACATTATTTATATATTAGAAATTCCCAAAAATACAAAAGAAATAAAAGAAGTATATTTTATATTATAAATACTTATAAAAATAATTCTATGTAAATATGATATGATCTCACTTTGAGTTCTACACAAAAGTTGTAGATCTCATTGAGATGTACAACTTTCATGTTTATCAATCTTCTTAATTAGTCTGGAAAATGATTATTTTTATTTTACATTATTTATTCATGTTTCTCTAAATTTTATTTGAGCCACGTGCCTCACTCTCAACAAGCCACGTAGCCGGCCTTTTTATCTCACCTGTATTCATCCAGAGTGGTCTGATCTCCGATGATCAGATGATCTAGATTATTCCTCCCGTATCCAAACCTTAACCATCTATCAAATGATTAGATAGTCACTCCCTCATCCCCAACCTCCTACCTCAATCTCATGGGGTTGCGAACCATGCTCCAACCGCCACCTTCGCAGATTTCTCCTTCTGTCATCATCCGACTTCCCAACAAATCACCATACCCATTTCTTCTCCAACCATACAACAACTTCGTGAACCACCCCATAACCTCAATTCCACAAGATTGTAAAAGTTACGTGTGATTGAAACCTAGCAAAAATTTCCTAGAACTTTCACCTCCGACCTTCATATACTCCATCCCCGCCACTTGAGGCGGTTGTCCACCCTTGAACAAAGAAACCCCTAGCCATCTTTTCCTCTCTGCGACAGGGAGAAGGATGATTTATTGATCAATAATGGAGGTTCTCTTATGATGTGACCAATGTTCGGAACTACCATGTCATGGTCGCGAGATGATCTTTCGAGATTTGTCATCGGTTGAGGAGATTAAGAGAAAATACTTGAGGCATGTGAATCCTCAATCCCAAGCCCATCGCCCATTTGCAACATTATTTAAGCTTCAGAGCTGTTCGGTTTTGTTTTAAATTACTTTTCTTTAATTTTTCATATCATGTACAATCACATTCACCTGAATTGCACGTATCCCTGACCTCCACTGTGGATCTGAGATCTACGCGGGAGGTTCTGATCACCCTCTCCCCTTCTCCAGAACCCCATCCACCTCATCCCCTTCCTCCTCCTTGAAGGAGGAGGAACCCATCCGCTCCCTCTCCAGTACCTCCACGAACCCCCTTTCACTTCACTTTATTCACAAACGCACACACATGCCATCTATTTATCTTCTAAACCTTTGCTGGTGAAGATATCCTTAATTGCCAGAGTATCCAAGTGTGTTCCATTCTCAAGAATCTTTATCGAATTCTGAGAGGTGATCAGCCATTCCAGATGTCTTTAACATTTGTTCTCCTCACTAGAAACTTCACGAGGTTATTGCGAAATTTCCTAGATCTTACTTAGACAGGAGGAACGAGGATGAGATCTGCAAGACTCGTAAGAGTCTAACATCCTCCATCGTGCAATAAGGAAGTAGGATAAACCTCCGTATTATAGTTTTCATCGGATTGGTTCCAATCGGGATCGATCCCTGGGCTAGAGAGCTGCCACGTCGCCTTCTACCGAGATAGGAGCCTTGTGTGAGAAAAGCCAAGTGACGAAGCGTGGAGGTAAATCTTGTGTCCTCCAAACCTGTAGCCGACTCGAGCAAAGGTCCAAGCGTTGTGTGCATACGTCGCGTGTGACTTGCTTGGGCTATTTATATCCACTTACCCCTAGTTTGTTAGATTTGCAAAGTTGACTCCGTATAAGGGGTCAACAATAAATTGAATGGTCGCTTTTTAATATTTGCATTTCATTCACTATAAGGACCCGTTCGTAATATTTTTTGTTTTTATTATAGTCATGCCCATGGACTCAATGTTGAGTAACTTAAGTATATGATGTCTAATTGATGTGATTTCAATTCCAATATAAAGCTCTCATCATTATCTTTGTGATAGAACACTTATTTATCTTATTTGATATTTAATTGTATTTCAATTACCATATATGACTTAGATTCTACTCTTCATATTAAATGAATTTGATCTTTTTATATAATCATCATTTAGATCTTGATGTTTATTGTAGATATTGTGCATGTAATTTAAGGGAATAAATTATGTACTTACATCTATATTTCTATTTATTATCATTATATTCATAATTAACTTACTTAAAACCCAAATCAAAATGCATGCACGTTCATATCATTTTGAATTACATTGTGTTTATTTAACCTAGATAATTTACCAATCACTTAATATTGATATTGATGATTAATTAATTGTATTAATAGCTTGTTTCCTTGTATTCGACACTGGAATTACCCAGGTATAAATTTAAGATGAGAAATCTTCACAAAGATGGTCTCTCAGATTTGAGTGATAGTTGATTGGCTCGTTCTACAATGAGAGCTTATTAAATTGGCAAATTAGCACTTCATGACATGGTGCCATTACTGGGAACACAGCTTCATTAATATAATTATTTAATTTTAATATTTTTGTTAAGGTGAGTAATATCTAATATAGGTCACGTAGTGTTGTAGTGGATTGATGTATTTTCGTTTTATTTTCTTCTTGATAGTTTTTGATATATTTAACCATATCTCTTCTATGGAAGTGCCCATGGATTCGAGATGACTTGGAGAGATACAGAAGCTGGAGCTCTTAATGTAGGATTTCAAGATGAGAGGAGCCGCAGAAGATGATTCAAGAATTTAAAATTTTTAAAGATTATTTCTTTCTATATTATGTTGTATATTATTGTAGTCTTTTTGTGGACTTGGACATTATCATTTTGTTTGTTGAGTCTGTTTCACCCTTGTTCCGTGGGACTCAACTTGAGTGCTCGACTTAGGTTGTGATTGAACCGTAAGTTAAAATACGCTAACTCCATCTCAATATATTCACACATCTCCTAAGATTCATGAGACACACTTAAGCTATGTTTTACTTATATAAACTTAACCAAATTCTATTCTGCTATTAGAACTTACGCTTAGGATGTGACTTTTTACCGACTTGCATGCACTTAAATAATAATTTTTACTCAGTCTTACGAGTGCATGGAGAGAGCTGAGATAAGTGTATGTAGTTCTGAATATTAGCATGCATCATGCCTTCTTGTATGCATTGACTTTTCTCGAATCCTACCTTGATTTATAACATAGTATTTTTCAAAGGAAACAAGACTGGTCGGTAGATGATGATTTACGTGCTCATATAATTAATCAATGATAACCTAATTTCTAAAATTGGGACTGTTAAATGCAAGTTGCCCTAATTAAAATGGAGCTAAATTTCACCTTGTATTGGGAGAGCAAACCCCATGTTATTCATAGTCTTCTTATTCAAAGGTGAGGACACGTCCTTAGGCTAGTGCACTAATCCTATTTATGTCTATTCATAATGAACTCAATTCTGTTGGATAATAACCAATGAAAGAGACAAAAAAAGTTGAGCATTGATTTTGGTTTTCTTGTGTGTGTTGGTTAAACTATTGGGTTTGCTTGTAATTGGTTTTGATTCATCAATCCTCCATAAAATCCTAGAGCTCCATTTCACATCTCCTCATATACATCATCCACTAAGATTTGACTAACCTAGTTATGACTTGGTTCCCTCACCTTTAGTTCTACATTCTTATATTTAGTCTACCTTTGAGCCTAATTATTGGGCGAGACATATTGTCTCTGATTGTTCACCTCAAGTGCCTTATTTTCATATCATATCTCTTTAGTTTAGCTATTTTTCAGCTTAAGTATAGGGGAACTGTGTCCTTGTATTTCACTAACCTATTCTTCATTCACTCATTCATACACCCTATATTATTTATTTTGTTCTTGTATATCTCCCCATATTTGGTATGAGGTATGGCTTCATATCATTTGTACCATGACAACATAGAAACAACTCATTATAAGGGGGTATATCGCATATATTTCATATATACTTTAACCGAAGCTCATACTTTAAAATTTCTTCAAATTTTTTGGGCAACGAATATTTTATTGGAGCTGATATTTGTAAAAAATGATTTAAAAAATGGTTTTATTTACCTATTCTGATGTGGTTTCAAAAATGTTTTAATGGTTTGTAAAAATAAGGTTTTACTTGATTTAGAAAAATCATTTGTAAAATATTTTGGAAAACCTACATCTATGTGACATTGTCTTGAAAAATGTTTTACTTAGGTTTGAACAATAGGGTTATATTTGTTCTAAAAATATTTGTAAAAAAGTTGAAAAATCTATAATTATGTGACTCGATTTTTAAAAAGTTTTCAACCTGTTTTAAAATTTAAGGGTATAAATTGAGATTAACTAAATGTTTTCAAAATACAATTCATTTTATGATCTAATTTAAAAATAAAATAAAATAAAAGGAGAATTAAAATCAATAAAAAATTTATTGATTCATTGGTGTTTTCCTAACACTTTAACTTGGCACTCTGTTCTTGTTGAGATCTTTAACACTTAGTCTTAGACTTAATAATTCAAACCTCCCAACTTAGAAAGATTTGTGTGCTATATTGCATGCTTAATCACTTTCTTAAATAATATGGCCAACGCTCACTTGCTTTTCAGCATTTATCATTAAGATGATTTGAGGGTTCACTTGAGGAACTATGATTCGCGATTCAAGTTTGGAGCCTGATTTTATGATGCCCAATGATGTGATAAAATTAAGAAATGCTTCATGAAACTTGAGTGTCATAATCTTAGTCAGTATGGGACATGGTTCTCATATTAATCTCCTGATTTAAACCTAGGTGCCAGGGTGTGTTGACATTAAATTAAATTGTAGACAAGTATGCCCCAATCCTTGGTAAATGTAGCAGATCTAGCCAAAAAAAAGAGAAATAAAAATGAAAAGTAAAGATCCATCATTACCAAAGTTACAATCATATAATCTTCCACCAAAGGCGAGCTCTCCCAACCTTTTAAGTATCCATTTGGACCAAATTTTACCTCAAAAAGGGTTGTGAATCGTATAATGATACAAGTATGGGTGTAGAAGGTATCTTAGATACTCAAAAGAGACACACCCCAATGCATTCCCAAGAAAATAAGTATAGATGATTCAACTTCATTTGATGGACGCACTGATTAACAACAAAAATATATATTGTGTTGAGTTAACAAGGCACTTGAGAGAAACCTTTCCCAAATGAGGGGGGGGGGAGAAGAAAGTGACTCTATCCTATGACCTCCATTATCTAACCTACCCTCTACACTTTGAATTCTGATAAACTAAAGAGACAGTAGATTGAAGCAAGACTATATTTAATCCTGAGTGTTGAGGATTAAAGTCCTTAGGAGAATCTCTTGTATTGGAACTTTAGGTGACATCATGAATGTAGTCAACACATTAAGTCATATATCTTTTATATGTATACATTGATAGTCTAACTACCGGAGGAGTCAAATTCCTTTTAATTAATACATGGTTCATTTTGGTGTCTTAGGATCTCTAAAATCAAGTGTGCTTGGTTAACTGGATTAATCAAGCCTTGTCATTCCACATGCACATGTCAGAGAATTCACTAATTAATCTAAATATCTAACTAATTCTTTATTTATTAGCTCAAGGACAAAATGAGCTTAAGTATTAGGGGGTGATAAATCCCATATTTATCTACTATATTTATATTTATTATCAATCTCACTTAAGAAAATCAACAAGATTCAATAATAAGTAACAATAATTAACTAATTTTATGGTGAATAAATAAACCTAATTATATCAAATAACCTATTATTATGCCTATTGTTTTATGTGTTTATTATTTATTAAAAATCAACTAAAAATTAGATTAATATTGCACCTAATTAATTTAACATTATTCACAAATTATAAAAATCCTAAAAAATAAAAAAAATAACAAAAAAATGGTACTAGGTAAATATAATGTAACCTCACTTTGAGTTCACCATGAAAGTTGTAGATCTTATTAAGATGTACAACTTTCATGTTTATTAATTTTCCTAGTTCGTCCTCAAACTAATTTCTTTTTATTTTACATTATCTACTCCTATTTCTATAAATTATGATTGGGCCACATGACTCACTCTAAACGAGCCATGTAGCTGGCCTTTTTAACACATTCAACTTCATTCAGAGCCGTCTGATCTTCGATGATAAGATGATCCAGATCTTTCCTCCAGCTTCTAAACCTCAATTATCTGTCAAATGATTAGATGGTCACGCCCTCGTCCCCAACATCCCACCTCAGTCACTTGGAGTTGCTAACCATGTTCTAACCACCACCGTCATAGATTTTTCCTTCTGTCATCAGCCAACTTGGCAACTAACCACCATCACCAATTTCTTCTCCAACCATACAACAACTTAGCCATCCACCATATAACCCCATAACCACCATTCCAGTAGATTATAGGAGTTACGAGCAGTTGAAACTTAGTGAAAACCACCTAGAACTTTCACCAACAACCTTCATATACTCCATCGCTTCCACTTGAGGTGATTTCACACCTTTGAACAAAGAAACCCTAGTCATCTCTTACTCTCTGTGATGGGAGAAAGAGGATTGATCAAGCATAATGGAAGTTTGCTTCTGGTGTGACCCATGGCCAGAGTTGACATATCACGACTGTGAGGTGGCCATTCGAGCTTTCTCCACCGACTGAGGAGATTAAGTGACGATCTTGATGCCCATGGAGCCTCAAGCCAAGACGATCTCCCATTATCTACCTTCTTCAAGCTTCATAGTAGTTAGGTTTTATTTTAATTTAGTTTTTCATTAATTATTCATATTATGTACAGTTACCTTCACCTTAATTGCACCTTTCACTGACCTCCACCGTGGATCTGGGATCCATGGATCTGGGATTCGTGTGAGAGGTTCCGATCACCCTCTCCCCTTCTCCAGAACCCCCATCGCCTCACCCCCTTTCCTTCTCTTTCTAGGTGGGGGAACCCATCAGGGCTCCCTCTCTAGCACCTCCACGAGCCCCCATTTCACTTCACTGTATTCACAAATTCATGCACACACAATCTATTTGTCTTCTAACCCTTTGCATGGGAAGAGATCCTCTACGGAACTTTCACCCATTCTCCATTCTTAAGAAACTTCACTGGATTGTAAGCGGTGGTCAACCCTTCTAGATGTCTTCAACGTTCCTTCTCCTCACAGGAAGATTCATGAGGTTTTTGCAAAATTTCCAAGATCTTTACATAGGGAGGAGGAGCGAGGATGTGCTCTGCAAGACTAGTCAGAGTCCAACCTTCTCCGTGGTGTAAGGAGGAAGGAGGGGAAACCCCTATGTTACAGTTGTCGTCGGACTGGTACCAATTGGGTTTGATCCTAGGGCTGTAGAGCTGCCACATAGCCCTTTGTTTAGACAAGAGCCTCATTTTAGCCGATCCAAGTGACAATGTGTGGAGTTGCACCAAGTGTCCTCCAAACTTGTAGATGACTCAAGCCATGGTCAAATCCTTGCGTGCATGCCTCGTGCATGAGGTACTTAGGCTATTTATAGCAACACACCCTGATTTGTCAGAATTGCAATGTTGACCCTACATAGGGGGTCAACAATAAATTGAATGTCCAGTTTTTAATATTTACATTTTACTACCGACAAGGGCATGTTCATAGTGTTTTGTTTATCTTTTTATTACAGTTATGTCACTAGATTCAATGTTGAATAAATTGAGCATATGATGTCCAATTGATGTGATTTCAATTCCAATATGAAGCTCGATTCATTATATTTGTGATGGAACACTTATTTCTCGAATTTGATATTTAATTTGTATTTAAATTATTAAGGACAACTTAGTTGCTACTCTTCATATTAAATGAATTTTAGCTTCTGAACTAATCATCATTTAGTCCTTGATATTTGTTCTATATATTTCTCAAGTCTTTCATGTAATTTAAGGGCATAAATTATGTACTTCCATGTATGTGCCTATTTATTTTCTTGATGTTCATTTTTGTAATTAATTAACTTGCATAAAAACCAAATCAAAATACATGCACATTCATATTGTTTTGCAACGCATTGTGTTTCTTTGACCTAGATAATTTATCAATCACTTAATATTGATATTGATGATTAATTAATTATATTGATAGTTCATGTCATTGTGTTTGACCCTGAACTTACCTGTGTATAAATTAGATTTTCTCTCAGTTCTAAGTGATTGTTGATTGGCACATGCTACAACGAGAGCATGTCATATTGGTCAACTACCACTTTATCAACCATCTATTTCTCATGCATGCATTTCATGTCCTAATATTACACAAATGCTTTCTAATTTCGTCATGGTATAAATAATAGAGGAAAATTTACTTTTTGTGTTTTTGATTTAATTTGCATATTAAATGAGATTTTCTATTGTTGTCTAATTTAAGTATAAAAATTGACATCCTACCTAACATATCATTTATATCTACATAAAAATACCAAAAAGTACGTCCCTCGAAAATCTAACATTTGATCATCTAAAAATTGACCTAAG
The DNA here is from genome assembly GCA_037367405.1 of Ottelia alismoides. Taxonomy (NCBI): domain Eukaryota; kingdom Viridiplantae; phylum Streptophyta; class Magnoliopsida; order Alismatales; family Hydrocharitaceae; genus Ottelia; species Ottelia alismoides. Next base: position 217,898 of record JAZKJV010008263.1, read on the forward strand.
GAGATAGTAGCCTCCCTGAGTTCAACATTAGGCTTGATCAAGTAAAATAATATTGACCGCTCGTAGTTGAATTGAAAAATTATTGAGTGGTCATTTTCATTAATTTGTGATTGCTCGCCTGCGATGAACATTGGTTTATTCGAATAAATTAACATAGGTCAATTTGCACATCATCACATTTTTCTATTCCTCTCCTCTCCATCATCTTCTCCACTTCAGTCCTTCTAACCACTTGCATAGGGAGTTAGACCCATTCAAGGCCGAGGTCCCTCACCACCGAGAGCTCCCATTTCATCTCATATCCTTACATGAGCAACCCACAATCCTTCAGGTATACGCACTAACCCCTATAATTTGCACAATAGTTGATTGATCGGAAAATGGAAGGAGGGCTGATCTCGATCTTCTTCTCTAACAAACCTCCACTGTTGTACCACTATGGACATTTTCGGTCACCGTATAGCTCTCTCCTCCTTCACCGACACTCAGGACTCTTCAACGCTCAACATAGGAGGAAGAGAAGCATCGAGGAGGGCGCTGGAACTCACTAGAGCTCTGCTTCTCTGCCACCTTGCACGGAGGAGGGGGACGAGCTCGACGAGTAGTTTCCTTTGGATTGGATTCATCTAATATGATCCAACGGCTGAGATTAGTTCCCAAATCTAGTGCCAAAGCATTGCTTTGCTCCTTAGGATCGAGCATCTAAACTAACAAACAAAGCACCTAAGTGCCAAATGTAAACCGAGCCTAGCCCCCATGTGAGGCTGTGCACGTGATTGAGGAACATTTTGCGGACCCTGGACTGCATTTTGGAGATATTACAAATTACACCTCTTACCCTGCGTACCCAACACATGCTGTTTCATTATATTTTCATTTATACCCATGTGCTTTTCTAATTTACAATATGCCCTAGAGACGTTTATATATTACATTTCAATCTTTTTTGGATCTTTTTGTTATATTCTCTTATGTTTTTCTTACAAATAGACCCATGAATTTGATGTTTAATATCTAGAACACCATAAATCCAAAGTTATTGAAATTGGTCTTGTTTGAAATCTCATGTGATTATCTTTCATAGATTGTAGTTAAATCCATGGTGTCACTTGTCTTAGTTGAATTGAAGTTTGGAGAGGTTTACTATTTTTAAGCTTTATTATTTGTCTCACAAGTGCATCATTAATCGACTTCATGCATCCATTGAAACCCTGATTTGTTGGTAATTGATGATATAATAAGAAACTTTATTTTAACTATGATGATAAAAATTTGATGATTGCATTGTGAATTAGGGTGCTTAGATGGATTTGAAATGAAAGTTGATTCCATTAAATGATTCATTGATGACTTAGGCCAATAAATACTAGACAACTGATGACGTGCTTGGACCCTGGAATGATAGATAAACTTCACTTATAAATCATCAAATCAGGAGCTTCATTTGTGATTGTTTGTATGTTTAGTGTCTTGTTTTGTTATTTGAATTGGTATTCATTTTGTATCACGTAACTCAATTGCATTAGAAATCCATAAAAACCATGCATCCATTGTGTTGTGTTTTGCATACTTAACCTAGATAGTCCTCAAAGTAACATATCATATATTTTATAAGCTATTTAGATAAGCTAATTGGTAGTGCCCATGTGTTCAATCCTGAACTTATATTGGAAAATTAAATCAAGCCACTCCTCATGAAGATTCTCTCTCAATTTTTGATTGACCTGTGTTTGGTCGTACTACAACTTGACCATATTAACTTAGCTACTTTACATATCATCACACGGTGTTGTTTTCAGGGGCGTGGATTGAATAGATTATTTAGTTACGCTTAATTTCGGTAATTAAGAAATTTTTGAGTTATTTAAGTCAATCTTGTTGTGTGATTTTTTTTGTCGTATTATAATTAAATTTTTATTTTGATTACTTATATCTCTTTTAAATTGATAACCACATGTTGTCTTTGCTAGGGCCCATGAAACAACTCAATGAAGAGCGAAGCGGAGGCTCGAGCTCGATGCTTCAACTAAATTTAGATGAAGTCGATCATAATTAGAGAGACATTGTTAATTATATTAATATTTTCAGTTCATTAGTACAATAATTTGTTGTGATTATTTGTTGTAATAATTTAGATAATGCACATTTAAAGTGGCTTTTGTTTGAGACCTTACATTTGTATAAAGACTTAGGCATTATTTTTCTCTATTCTCGATTGTATCGAGAGTGGTTCTCGACTTGAATGGCAAAATTAAGATAGGCACATGGTAGTGTAAGTCAAATATCATTGCACCCTCATAATTTAGACCATACTTAATCAAATAAGATTCATTACATCACTAAAAATTCATTATCAAGATGCATATAAACACATATGATTTATCCACAATGAAATATGATTCTTCCTCACTAATAGTATCATACATGTGCAACTTTTATCGATTCTCATGCATTTAGTGTAAACTTAAATATTCAAGTTCATGTAACACATGGAGAGTGATGGGAATCTTTGTAAGTATACTTCTGTCTGAGCATACATCATAGTTTTCTCACTTGTATTTTGTTTTCTGATTCCACTCTTGATTTTGAAACCCAATTTTAAAAGGAAAAGGGACTGAATGGTAGGCTCGAACTATATGCTCATGTTAAACCAAGTTAATCAAATAACGTGGAATAAATTCAATACTTGTATTACAGGTGCATAAAGACCTCATTAGACATAAGTCCTTTCCCTAATACAAAGTGGCAGAGGATGCACACTTTAAAGTTAGAGACCAAATCCTCGGACTTGACCCCTAAGTCTCTATTTCCGACTCTCGTGGATATGGGAGCTGCAAGGGATTGCCTTCGACCTTAGTATATGTTTTGGTTGTGTATGCCTTTTTATCTCTTTTGGGGCATGATTTTAAACTTGACATCCTGGGAAGATCACCTCGATTGAGATCATACAAGAGAACTGCTATGCATAAGGCAACACCGTATGTGTAATGTAGTGAAATATCATTTTATTATTGGATATTCGAGCCCACGATGAGCCATTATGCAATAAATGCTATTGCAAATATCATTCCTTGATTTAAAATGTTATTGTGAGACCACAATGAGCAATCTTAATTATTATAAAACTGTTGATTCAATTGTTGAATCATATTGGCTAGTGCTTGGATGAATATCTAATGAGATAAATTGATGAGTCATCAAGTACCTTTAAATGAATGTTAAGAGAGGATCTCGATTCTGAGAAGAAAATGGGAATTCTTCTTAAAAGGTTGATACCTAACCGACCTCTTAATGTAGGTCCTCTACACGATAGAGATTCGAAGGTGTTAGACAAGTTAAGTCAAAAAGTTGACTTAATGACATCGATATAACCAAGACCCATGTCGTATGTTGTCATGATATAGGCATACATCCTCCAACTGGTGACATGTGTTACTATATGTTTGAGCATGTACATTTGGCAGACCAATAGGTTGACGACCTCATCAATGTCTATACATCGACATGTTGGTGTACATGAAAGGGCATATGAGTAATACGATCTCTCAATGGGATCATACATGTTCATTACTGAATCGGAAGACATGAGCTCACTCATGAGATATTGGGAAGGATTAATCTTCCTGCATGGTCGTCTCTCTGTGGAAGATTTACAGAATTTATAGGTTTGATATATGCTTTTGGAAAGTATATGATAAATACCTAGGTATGACATGTTTTTGGAAAATATATGATGGATACCGACTCCCAATGATCAATTGAGAAACTTAATGATAAAACCTTGAATGATATAGCCTAAATAGAAATAAAACTTCTAGTTTATTCTAGGTCTTCCCGTATGAAGGATGTACATGCATTAGGAATACGTAAAGGTGATGTGATAATAAAGGATTGTATAACCACGACGATTCCATTCCGAAGGAGTGATGAAACAGATTTGGATCTAGTGACTCCTCTCAGTAGATAAGTGATCTAATCTTGATTCAATTGTCGGACAGTTATCTGAATGTAATTCAGATGCAATGACAAGATTGCATCTACGGCTTTGATTTAATCAAACACCAATGGGAGGTCCGTAAGATCTGGATTTGAGATGTGATCGCAATATCCAAGTCACTATATGTGGAACAATACAATGGACTTGTCCTTATGTCCAAGTATCCACAGAGAAAATACACTACCCATGAAAGAGTTCAAAGATAATTTCATTGTTGATATACGTATCAGAGCATTGAGAAAATTGATAATTAAATGTGATTTAATTATCATGAATGATATGAATCTGATTCATATTAAAGGAGAGTTATCAGTGATAACTAAATGTTATTTAATTATCAAAGATGTGAATAATGTGATTGTGATTCATATTATTTAGGCACATGAAAATAGAGATCCAAGATGATTCAATGCGATTTAATTATCATGGATATGAATAATGTTGACAGTATTATCAATATTATAATATGTATATTATAAATGTGATTTATAATATATAAGAAAGATCTATTTGTAGATAACATTTACGATTTAGATGTTGATGTGAATTGGATTCACACTAGACAATTAACTGAAAAATGTAATTTACGTTTTATTTTAGGTTGTGAATTTGATTCACAAATTTCCAATGAGATGAATGCAATATTCACAAGATAATTATGAATTATTTTCGTGATATTATTTACAACAAGTGTTGTTATAATTATTGGAGATAATCATGAGATAACGGTGGCAAGCCACCTTCCTAATGAGGAGTGTAGACAGTCACCAATTTTTATTCGGAATTGGTGGCCATCCCCTCTTCATATGGCAGAAGGCTAGCCTCCTTCCTATTATATCCATAGATAATTGATTAAATTTAAATTAATTTGTATTTATTATTCAATATATATTTTATAAAATTAAATTATTTGTTGTTGTATTTTTACAACAAGATCGTGGCCATTGAAAGGAACACAAATCGAACTCATGCATTCATTCGTGTTGTCCATGGATTGAGATCCATGGATTCCCAAATTATTATATAAGAATAGGAAACCCTAGATATTCTTTACACAATGGAAAAATGCTCTCTCTCTCTAATAGCCAACTCTCTCTCTCTTCTCACTGTGACTGTCCACCATGCATGGATCCCTAGAGTGTGTCGCCATTGCAGCACCATCGTCATTATGATGTCGGTTCATTTTCTCGTGTATATCTGTCTCCTTTGATGTGCCTCAATCGTGAAGAAGATGTCGGATCTTGTATGATGAGATTAGGAGATTCACCACTTGGATCATCAACATGAATTGCGAGGAGCACACGTTTCATCAACGCACTCGTAAGCATCTCCTCTGTTGGATCAGACTTGAGAGAGGATGTCTCTTTTTTTAGATACTCGATGAGAACCACATTTCAAGAGGTAAGTTTAGATGAAATGATTTGAGAAGTGTTATTGGATCTAGTGGTTTCATCAGTCTAATTTTTTTTAATTCCGCTAGCAGGAGCCACTAGTAAGACTAGTCGCTCACGATCGCATACGATGGGATCCTTGCACTTCTGTGATGTACATAAGTATTTTCCCATATCCTTCAAGTTGTATCAGATCCAGGTTGTTGGATAAGATCAATAAATCTAAGATGACATTGGCACTTTAGGGTTTGTGAATTTTTCATCACATTTTGTTCACGCAGTACTGTTTTGTGTGATTTTTTAGTACTTCTTTAAAAGCGTTTAAATACAAAATTATCAATTTTATTATGTTCCCCGTTAAATAAGGAAATAGTGGGACTTGAGTTTGCATTATTTGGAATCCGTTTGCTCAAGTTATGATTGTTTTATTGAACATGAATCCACTTTTTCGGGAAGACAAAATATGACGTGTTTAAAAAATTAAATATGGTTTTAATTCACTTGTAAATGCGTGTAAAACGCACTTAAGTTCTATTGTAAATAAAATTAGATATCTATAAAAAACTTATTTCGCATGATTTGGATTTAAATTGATTGAGATATTCTAATTTTAATGAGAGTCACTACTGAAAATTACTTTCCCAATCAAGAAACTTGCGATTTCCATTTAAGAAATTGATGAAACTAAATTGTTTAATTTCCTATAATAATTATGCATAAATATTTGAGAAATATTTGATGATGCTTGTTTCCTTAAATGATATTTTCCATTACAAAAAATGATAAGATAATCGATCTTGATCACAATTGGTTACAATCCATTCCAACAAACATAGTTTCTTGAATAGGATTGGGGGTTTCTTTAGAAAATCTTCTTATAATACTAATCAAAATGGTATTGGTAAATATTATATGGTAGAACTTCGATTGAACGATCGATTATCATCTCAAATACAAAATAATCAAAGTCACATTATCTTGACCTGAGGTGGATATGGTGTCTACTCAAGGAGCGTTGGGGTAGCAGGTTGCTCCGTGAGAGGTCTATCCCACTCCTGTCGGTACTGGCGATGACAGTTGGTAAGGAAAGTATAATGCTTGAAGCGATCATGATGTATTTATCTAATTATTAAATTATGAATAATACATATTTGAGATAATACTATATTTCAAGTAACAATAAAGAATGTTTGTTGAATATTAACTGGAACATTAATTTAATATGATTAGATTAATTAGAATCCAATTAAAACTAATTTACTCTATTAGCAGTAGAGTAATATTTCTAGTGGAAGAATTAATTATGTGAATATGATAATTAATTAGAATTTAAACATGATATGGAAGATCATATAAGTAACATCCATGGTCTCCCATCAAGGCAAAGGGTTCTGTTGCTAGGGGTTGTATGTAGGAGACACCTGTTCGAAGTTACAACTCCTACGAACAAGCACATCTGGATCGGGCTCTTTACTTCTCAAAAGAGCAAGGTCATATACGTAGTGACCACAATATTGGTTCCTCATATTATTGGGGTTATATTGGCTTGTGCATACCGAGTGCTATTCATGTTGACGTTTGTTACGGTCAACATCACCTTAGGAGTGGTGGACCTAGGTGTTAAAGACCGGATGGGAATGTAAGTTGGACTTACAAGGAGTTTCTGCTTCTTTTTTATCTAAGTTGTAGGTTCTCATATTATTTGGATGTAACAAAGATAAGAAAGGAGATCCCAGATCTTACTTGAGATATAATGGTATATCTCTTACATTAAAAGTGATTAAGGGAATGAACTTTCAGTGTTGACAATGCAAGATAACTTTGATATAAAATTCCTAAATCAAGTAAAAATATATATTTATATATATTTATGTAGATTTTTCTTTTAGATAATCCTCATTAAATCCACTCAATACTATATCAGCAATGACCAGTAAAATATCTTGGATTGGTTCCATGATCAAGATACTGTACTTGCAGTTGGACATATAATGTATGTGGTTACAATGTGCAAGTTTCCTCATAATAATGAGGAATGAAAATTAAATAGACAATATACAACAACCTAGGGTTTATGCATCTCTATAGTCTTGATCTCTCATCGAGTGTGCTTTGGAAGTATCATGTCGATGATGACCGTAATTGTCAAATAATCTTTATTAAATCTAAGAAGATGTTTTCTCATATACATATGTGCTCTCGACATTTAAACAAGAATGACATGGTTCACTACATTATGCGAAATGGTAGCTCGATAAGAGAAGATGTACTCAAAATGTTTGAGTACCAACCTGAACCAAAGTCTTTAAGAGTTGAGACGGATGTAGATATGACCGGTGTCATCATACTACTATCTACATTCAAGTCTTTAATGATGCTTCATATTATTCATATTGTATGAGTTGTGAAGCATTTATAAATGTTTAGTACTCTTATATTAAAGTTCCTTGTGGACATGTTTAATGTAAGAGTTCTTTGTCTTAAGCAATTGTTTTTTATAGATGAAGGGAGCACAATGGAAGCATGGGTCTAACCCAAGTAAGAAGGGAAATAAAAGTGTTGACTATTTTTATGTGACTTCCTAATGACATTGAAACAGTTGGATGAATGCCAGTACTGCAATAAGACGATGTATTGATAGTATAACTATCTAGACTATCTAGGATCATAGAAAAGGACTCTGATAGTGCATCAGAATAATATACTATCATCACATAAATTGACTTACTTATTATATAAGATCAAAGTCTAAAAAATTGTATCTCATTCTTGTAATAGCACTTGCAATTGGTTGCATATGTTTTAGAAGACAGGAAGATTTGATCTTAAGGTTTAATAGGCATCCACATGGATATTAGTTAAATTGTTGCAACCATCTCAATTGTATAGATAGACTTCATAATTTCAGTGGTAGAGTCCTTAGTTTTAGAGAATGTGTCTATGATCTAGATATTAGAATACACTCCTTGTTTATTTCTAAATGTTGAAAATAAACACGAATTCTAGAATATACCTATTATAAAGTGTTATAACGAATATATTTCAGATAGTAATCTGGCATCTGGAGGACTCTATTAGAATATAAATGAATGGTTTATTAACTTTCTAATAATAAAAATTTAAAACCTTAAAAGGCCAATAGGAGTATAAAGATCATTTGACAATGATATGGCATCAAGCCTTGGACATATGTCCGTTGATGAGATCAATAGACTAGTAAGAGATGAAACTTTAGAATATATGAAATTTCAAATCTTAGATGTTTGTGAATATAGTATTAAAAGTAAAAAATATCTAATGCACCCTTCGTTGGGGATGGTGTAAGTTGTCAAAGGTATTCAAGACCTCATACATATTGGTGTATGTAGATCATCAAATCAAAATAAACATTAATGATATATGATATCTATTGATGATTATGTGTGATATGAGATTTCTTTTCTTCACCTTAGAAACATTTGAAATGTTCAACTTAAATTTTTTTAGAACCAATGTTTGAAGGCAGATGAAATGAATTTGATCTAACCTAGGTAGCATGTACCTCTTAGATGAATACAAGGAATACCTTATGGAGATATGAATATCATTCCTATATCACTCCTCCTAATACACCTAAACTCAATAGACTAGTAGAGAGATGCAATTGGATAATGTGTGACCTGATTTGATCAAAGATGAATCTTAGCATAGTTACCTCTTAGTTTACAGGTATATATGTAGTAGATACTACAATGTATATCCTTAATAAGATTCCATGCAAATCTAAACCCGCACATCCTCATAAGCTATGGTTTGAAACCTAGCCTTGTGTTGGACACTAGAGGATTTATGGTTGCTTGGTCCATAACTTTGTCATGGATGCAAGTAAGATATAATCTACCACTTGAGAGTGATACTTCATTACAAAATAAAGGATGGTATTGGATACCTACTTTATGACGTTGAGGTTCTTAAAAGATTTCATCTCTAAGGATATGATTCTTATAGGATGGGACTCTTGAGAATCAAGGTGAAATGAAGTGAAGGAGCTCATTGAATCTTAAGAAGATAATGAAACTCCTAAAATATGAAACTAAAAGGACAATTAAAGATGAAAAACTAATACTTCTTCAAATTATTTTAAGGATGGATTCCATATGTCAGTAAACTCTGACAATGATCTGACTTCATATGATGAAGCTTCCAAGGTCATGACATGGAAAGATGGATGTTATCAATAACGTCTAAAGTAGATTTCATATACAAAAGTTGTATATGAACTCTCGAGGATCCACCTATATGGGTAAGACCCATTAAGGCATTAATGGATCTTCAAGAGAAAGAGGAAATCTGATGAGAAGGTACAGACCTTCAAAGCACGTCTAGTATCCACAAGAGACACACCGAAGAGAAGACATCGTTTGAGATGATACTTACTCTCCACTGACCATGCTTAAACCCATCAAAATATTGCTTACTATGAAATCTTCAAGATGGAAGTCAATATTGCATTCCTTTATGAATAACTCCTTGAGGATATTCACATGAAAGAAGCCCCAGGGCTTCATGGTCGAGGAAAGCAAGGTGTGCAAGCTAATCGGATATAATCTTGATGAGCCATGTGAAGCTTAGTTGGAGTACCATTGTGTTCATCATGCTAAATGTAGATAATATCCTAATCATTTGGAATGATGTAAGGATAATAATACGTGTTTTTTAATTTACTTGTTCCATACCTTGAGTTATAATCTCAAGGATACCTCTTAGATCTTAGTTTTGAAGATGTCCAGAAGCAAAGAGAAGAGGGTATTGGGACCGTCATATTAAGTGACACCTTGGACATGTTCCATTGTAAATCCCAATGAAGGCTTCCTTCCCTCAAGATATGGTACTGACCTATATATAGGGATAACACCTCAATGAGTTGATTATGTAAATGCAAAAGCTGCATGACGTAGTCATTAGCTATGGAAGCTTTGTGTATGCTAGATGTGTACAAAAGCCATATGTCTGCCATGCAGTGGGAGTGATAAACTGTTACTAATACTACTATGGAGATAAAGCACTTTATTATAGTAATAACAATAACTTCAAAAAATGACAAGACTTTAGGGATAGTGATCTCAAAGTCTTATCTTCAAGAGCATAAGACTTTATGGATAAAGATCCAAAAAGGTCTTAATTGTGGATATCTTAGGAAATAGAGATATCCGGGAATAAGGGTATTCTGATATGGATACTGGAAGTTACATACTAGTTATAATAATTATTGAATTGTAGTGTCAAGGAAACTAGAAATGACAAAATCAAGTATGGGTTGCATACGATGCAACACTCACATTAGATGCGAGCACGGTTACTAGGAGATATGCAAGTGTCGTAAAAGGAATTGGTGAAGTCTCTTCGGAACAGATGTGGGACATGCAAGCCCACGACGATCCATTATGCAATAAATGTTGCTGCAAATATCATTCCCTGATCTGAAATGAAGAATAACTATTTTGCATAATAGGTACGTTAGTACAATTAGGGTTATGTACCATGTCCATCTTAATAATCATACAGTTGTTGATTCAACTATTAAATCATAGAGGTTGGTGCTTGGATGAATATCTAAAGAGTTAGATTGAGGACTCATCAAGCACCGTCAAATGATGATTAAGAGATTATCTCAAGCATGAGGAGGAGATGGAAATCCTCTGTCTAAATGTTGATATTTAATGGACCTCTTGATGCAAGTCTTGTGCGTAGGAATAGAGATTCAGAGGTTTTAGATAAGTTAGGTCAAAGAGTTGACTTAACGATATCGAGATAACCGAAGTCCTCTATCGTATGTTATCATGATACAGGAATACATGGTCTAACAAGAGACAGATGTGTTACTGTATGTCTGAGTATGTTCATTTGGCAGATCAATAGGTTGATGACCTAATAAAGGTCTATACACCGATGCGTTGGTGTGCATGCAAGGGCATATGAGTAATACAATATCTCAAAGGGATCATAGAGGTTTAGTTACTGAACCGGAAGACATGATCTCACTCATGAGACATTGGGAAGAATAAAATTCTATGCATGGTCGTCTCGCTTTGAAAGCTTGACTGAATTTGTAGGTTTGATATATACTTTTAGAAAGTATATGATCAAGACCGAGGTATGATATATGCTTTTGGAAAGTATATGATCGATACCGAATCTTAATGATCAAATGAGAAACTTAATGATAAAACCCTAAAGTAGACAGTGTAAAATTAATCTAATAATTCGGGTTTATTCTTAGTCTTCCAGTATGTGGAATGTACAGATATTGGGAATACCTAAGGGTGATGTGATCATAAACGATTGTATAACCATGACGCTTCCATTCCTAGGGAGTGATGAAACGGGTCTGGATTTTAGTGACTCCTCTCAGTAGAGAAGTGATCTGATCTGGGTCCAAATATTGGACATTGATCTGAATGTGATTCAGATGCAATGAGAAGATTAGATTTCCTGTCTTGATTTAATAAAGCATCTATGGGAGGCCCGAGATCTGGATTTGAGATGTGATCTCAATATCCAAGTCACTATGCGTGGAACAATACAATCGCCTTGTCCTTATCTCCATGTATCTGGGGAGAAAGTGCATTATCTTTGAAAGTGTTCAAGACAATTTCATTGTTGATGTTATATATCCGAGCACTGTGAAAACTAATAATTAAATGTTATTTGATTATCATGAATAATATGAATTTGATTCATATTATAAAGAGAGTTATCTAAGATAATTAAATGTTATTTAATTATCAAAGATGTGAATAATGTGAATGTGATTTATATTATTTGGGAACAAGAGAATAAAGATCCAAGATGATTAAATGTGATTTAAATATTATGGATATGAATAATCAGGATAACACTATCCATATTAATCATATTATAAATGTGATTTATAATATATAAGAGAGAGCTATTTGTATTTTTCATTTGTTAATTAAATGTTGATGTGAATTAGATTCACATTGGACATTAAATTGAAAATGTAATTTACATTTTATTTTTGGTTGTGAATGTGATTCACAGATTTCAATTGGAAAGATTGCAATATTCTCAAAATAATAATGAATTGTTTTTGTAGAATAATTTACAACAAGTGTTGTTGTAAAATCATGGAAATTTCCAAGGAATCATGAAATATGAACAAGATTGCATGAGATTGCATGGAGATATCACCCTTGCATATTGGAAGGTTGGACGGCTACAATTTCTCTATAGAAATTGGTAGCCGTCCACTCTAAATATGGAGAGTGAAATATCCATCCAATAATATCCATCTATGGTTGATTTAATTTAGGATTGAATTATACTTTGATTTATCAAATATATTTAATCTAAATTAAATAAATTGTTGTTGTGTTTTTCCCAACAACATCTTGACCATTATAAGAAACACAAATCAATGTGAGCCATTGGATTTGTGTTGTCCATAGATTGAGATTCATGGATCCCAAAATATTATAAATAGAAAGTCACCCCTTGCTCATCACAAGTTAGACAACATATGCTCTCTCTCTCTCACTCTCATTCTCTTTACCCTCTCTCTCTCATAAGGTCATCCACCATGGAAACCCTAGAGAGAGTCTCCATCGCCGCAGCGTCGTTGTTATGTTGCCCTATCGTTTGCTCGTGGATCTCCATCTCCTTCGACGTGACTTGATCATGAAGAAGATGTCGTATCTCGTGTGACGAGATCAGGAGTTTCGTTGCTTGGACCATAAACATGGATTGCGAGAAGCACGCGTCTCATCCATGCACTCGCAAGCGTCTCCTCCATTAGATCGGACTTGAGACAAGAGGTCTCTTCGTTTTGAGACTCAATCACAACCACGCTTCAAGAGGTAATCCTATTACTTGTTTGTGATCCGAGAAGTGTTCTAGGATCATGTGGTTTCATTGCATGATTTTTTTTTAATTTCCGATGCCTCGAACAACTAGTGCGACTAGTCGCTCCCGATTGCATACGATGCCATCTTCATGCTTCCGTGATGCGCTTAAGGATCCCACCATATCCTTCAATAGAGTGACTGATCGTCTTACTTAGCTATAACAAATAGCTTATGATTGTCATGAATGTGGGTATAAAGATTAGACCATTAATGGCTCATTGGTCTAGTGGGAGATTGTTGGACATGTGAGCCCATGGTGAGCCATTATGCAATAGATGTTATTTAAAATATCATTCCTTCATCTGAAATAAAGAATAATTAATTTGCACAATTGGTATGTTAGTACGATTAGGGTTACGTACCATGGCCATCTTAATGATCATACAACTGTTGATTTAATTGTCAAATCATAGAAACTGGTGCTTGGATGAATACCTAAAGAGTTAAGATCCAATACTCATCAAGTACCTTCAAATGATTGTTAAGAGAGGATCTCCAGCTTGAGAATAAAACAGTAATTCTTCTCTAAAGGCTGATATCTAACTGACCACTTAATGTAGGTCCTCTGCATAGAATTAGAGATTCGGAGGTTAAAATGTTGACTTAACGAGATTGATATAACCAAGACCTATGTCATATGTTGTCACGATATAGGCACACATCCTATGACCGGAGACAGTTGTGTTACTATATGTCTTAGTTTGTACATTTAGCAAACCACTAAGTTGATGACCTAATAAAGATCTATACAATGGTGTGCTAATATGTATGCAAGGGCATATGAGTAATGTAATCTCTCAAATGGATCAAACAGGTTCATTACTTAATCGAAAGACATGAGCTCACTCATGAGATATTGGGAAGGATTAAATTTCATGCACGGTCATCTCCCTTTGGAAGATTGACTGAATTTTTAGGTTTGATATATGTTTTGGAAAGTATATGATAAATACCTAGGTATGATATATTCTTTTGGAAAGTATACGATCGATACTGACTCCCGATGACCAAAAGAGAAACTTAATGATAAAAACCTGAAGGAGACAGTCTAAGTAGATCTAAAACATCGGGTTTATTCTAGGTCTTCTACTATCTAGGATGTACAACTATTAGGAATACCTAAGGGTGATCTGATCATAAACAATTATATAACCATGAAGCCTCCATTCCGAGGGAGTGATGAAACGGATCTGGATTTTAGTGACTCCTCTCAACAGAGAAGTGATCTAATCTTGGTTTAAATGTTGGACAATGATCTCAATGTGATTTACCTGCAATGAGAAGATTGGATCTATGGCTTTGATATAATCAAACATCTATAGGAGGTCCGTAAGATCTGGATTTGAGACGTGATCTCAATATCCAAGTCACTATACGTGGAACAGTACAATCGCCCTGTCCTTAACTCCAAGTATCTGTCGAGAAAGTGCATTATCCTTTAAAGAGTTCAAGAATTATTTCATTGTTTGTATATGTAACTGCGCATCAAGAAAATTGATAAGTAAATGCGATTTAATTATCATGAATGATATGAATTTGGATGATATTATAAGGAGAGTTATAAAAGATAATTAAATGTGATTTAATCATCAAAGATGTGAATAATGTAAAATGTGATTCATATTATCTGGGCACATGAGAATACAAATCTGAGATGATTAAATGTGATGTAATTATCATGGATATGAATAATGTGGATAGTACTATCCATATTAATCATATATATATATATATTATAAATGTGATTTATAATATATAAGAGAGAGCTATTTGTAAATAACATTTACTATTTAAATGTTGATGTGAATTGGATTCACATTGGACAGTTAATTGAAAATGTAATTTACATTTTATTTTGGGTTGTGTTTATGATTCACAAATTTCCAATGGCATCATTGCAATACCCATAAGGTAATTATGAATTATTTTGGTGAGATTATTTACAACAAGTGTTGTTGTAATTATTGGAGATAATCATGAGATAATGGTGGCAAGCCACCTTCCTAATGAGGAGGCTGGACAACCACCGATTTCTATTTGGAATTGGTGGTTGTCCCCTCTTCATATGGTAAGAGGCTAGCATACTTCCTATTATATCCATGGATAATTGATTTAATTGAAATTATTTTTTATCAATTATTCAATATATATTTAATTTGATTAAATCAACTATTGTGCTTTTACAAAAAAGATCATAGCCACTGAATGAAACACAAATCAATCTCATCAGTTTATTTGTGTTGTCCGTGGATTGAGATCCATGGACTCCCTAACTATTCTATGAGAAGAGGAAACCCTAGCTCTTCTTTACACAATGGAAAATGGGCTCTCCCTCTCTCTCTATACACTATAACTCTCTTTCTCTCTCTCATTGTGGTCATCCACAATGGAGACCTAGAGAGAGTCACCATCGACGCAACATCGCTGTTATGTTGTCGGATCGTTTCCTCGTGGATCTCCATCTCCTTAGGTGCACCTCACTCGTGAAGAAGATGTCGGATCTCGTGTAACGATATCATGAGATTCGCCACTTGGATCATCAACATGAATTGCGAGGAGCATGCATTCATCAATGCGCTTCCAAGCTTTTCCTTTATTGGATTGAACTTGAGACGGGAGGTCTCTTCATTTCGAGACTCGATCACAACCACGCTTCAAGATTTAATGCTAAAACTTGTTTATGGTTTAGATGAAACTATCCAAGAAGTGTTCTTGGATCATGTAGTTTCATCACTTTACCAAGAGGAACTAGTACGACTAGTCACTCTTGATTGCATACGATGTGATCCTCACGCTTCCGTGATGTGCTTAAGGATTTTCCCATATCCTCCATTTATCACCAACTAAAATTGACAAGATAATTTAGAATAACCTTACAAACTCCATGTGTGAAGTTGGTGAACTCAAAGGGTTTGATTTATGTTTGAATTGCGTAAGTTTACTCTACACATTTACGTGCAATGTAGTACAAAAGATCTCCTTGTTATTCATGTTTATTTTGATGCTTTTGACTAGTTGGGGGATTTTTTTTCAAACTCTGCCCTTCACTTTCTGGACCTCCATGGACTCACAACCCTCTTGAGTCCAAGTTCACTCACTTCAAAGATGGTCAAACACCGACCAATCACTTCCTCTCTTCCCTACTCACCAAGGAAGATCTTCACCTTGATGAAGCTGGTTTGAGTCGGCCTCCAAAGAAGCAAATAAGTGATAAGGAGCGGAGAGAAGACCCTATGTATAGGAGTTTTGCTTGACTTGCTACATCTGAGCAGTAGATTGCCTTATTCAGAGCTTAAGTATGACAAAATGAATGTAGGGGTTGATGCACCCATGGATGTGGCCTACATCCCCAGAGAGTATAGAATGAAAAATTCCCTGAGTTCTGCAGAGCTAGAGGTTGAATATGAGTTCAAGCAACAGTTCCTAAATATGTTGTCACACTTTAATGGGAAGGCCCAGGAACCTTATGCATTCCTAAGGGACTTTTATCACATTTGTGCGATCCTTAGGCACGTTAGGTTTAGCCCAGATTATATTAGGCTCATGACCCTACCATTTTCCTTGGGGTAAGGCAAAATATTGGTTGAAAAATCTGGTTGTCATGGTGACCACCTACAAATAGTACAAGGACATGTTCCTAAAGAAGTTCTACCCTTTGAGTAGAACTAATCATATGATGACACACATCACGAGTTTTTGCAGTCGTCCAATGAGTCATTCTATGATACTTGGGAAAGATTAAAGGACATATTGCATAAGTCTCCATGTCATGTTATCGAAGATACCATTCTGGTCTAGTCTCTTTTCAATAGTCTCAATCTTGAGATGCATGGTTAGATGATTGTTGCCTATGGAGGTAGCTATACGTCATTGGTAGAGAATATCGTCTAAAAGGTATTCGAGAAGATGGCTAAGACAAGATGCTTACAGATCATAAACAAAGCCTATAAAAAGTCCCCCCTTTCACTCATCTTGAGGGGGGAAAGAAGGTTGTAGTTGCTCTCTCCAAGGACTCGATTCCTAGCATGGGAATCATTGATGACAAGATGGCCGTAGTCGAGAGGATTGACAAGAGGATGAATGACCTTGACAATAGTCTTTCTAAGCTTTCGAAGTAGATGAAGGAGCTAACTGAGAATGCATCTAAGATAAAGATACATGCCATAACCGCATTTGTTACTCTTGTTTTCTGTGTAAACCATGTACAAAGAAACTGATAGTAGGGCCACCCCAACATTGGGT
This sequence comes from Ottelia alismoides, assembly GCA_037367405.1. Taxonomy (NCBI): domain Eukaryota; kingdom Viridiplantae; phylum Streptophyta; class Magnoliopsida; order Alismatales; family Hydrocharitaceae; genus Ottelia; species Ottelia alismoides. The sequence goes on from JAZKJV010008263.1 coordinate 235,432, forward strand.
AGAAGACTAGTCCTACACCTAATCTTGTCAACAACATTCGCCATCAGTTGAGATAGCTTGGGAGGAGCCTCCTCTAGTATGGGAGGTGAATTCTGTTTGGTACATATAGGATCCTACCAAGCAGAGTATTGTGGGAGATAGACAGTCTTAACAGCGTTCCCAGACATTCTACAACACTACATTCACCTCAACACCTCATCCTACATAGACTGGTATTGAGCAGGGAATCTTTGGGGTTTAAATTATTGATGAATTATGCGCAATGTCATTGCAACCCTAAAAACCTCTCAACAAAACTTTATTCTTTTTCTCAAGCCAAAATTAAATATAAAAATGTAGCACGAGAAAATGCTATTTAATTTACATGTATAGCAACATGAACGAATTCAGGGAGGCTATGTAAAATTGTGAGGGTTATTCTATGCAAAGAAGAATCAATGAAAGAATATATAATTCTTGGGGTTTGGATAATTTTCTAATGTTTTTATTATTTTTTCCTGATTTTTTTCACAATTTTAAAACTTTTTTAAGGTTTTTAATTTTTTTAAATTTTAAGGTTTTTTAGATGATCAAAATATGAAAATTGGTCGAAAATTAAAACAACATAAAATATGTAAATATGATTTTTTTTTGAATTTTTGGAGAAGCTTTTATAAATTTTAATGATTTTAAGTGCAAACAAGATGTTTTTAGGTTGTTTTGAATTTTTATAAATAAGAAAAATGATGGAAATGCAATATAAAATAATGGATGCGAGATAGGTGTCACATGAGTCTACATTAATTTTTGTGGAATTCTGAGAGGTCTTTTGCTACTTGTTATTTGATTTTAAACAATCAAATTAAATGCAAAAAAAAAATTGGTATAACTGCAAATAATTAAACTTTGTAGGTGAATTGATAACAAATAATAAAATTGTAGGGCAATGATGCAAAATTTCCAGAAACTCACGTACTAAGGCACGTGTGCCCGCCTTAATTGGAACAAAATGTAAATTAATGAATTCAAGGGTCAAAAAAGAAACACAGGAATGCAGAAAATATATTGCAATTTACCCAAATAACACGTGTCGGGCACGCTCTTAGTTCAAATAGGACTATTTACAAATAAAAAAATAAGGGGTGTAAAATGCAATTATTCAAATCCAGGAATTACAAACTCATGTCCATTGGGGACATATTAGTGGATAAACTAAAGACAGAGGGTGCTAATGTAATTTTACCTTTAATATGATGTGGAGGCGTGAGCGGTTCAGATGATCTGAAAATCCGATCGGATGGTGGAAATTGAAGCATGCATTGAAGGTCACGATCAGATCTTGATCCACGATCAACAACTCAGAATTGGAGCTCACAGATGGCTGATATTGAATTTGGGGATCCATTCTTGATCTAATGATCCTGAGGTGGTCTAGATGAAGTGTGAAGCAATGGCTCTCCTCGAACTTGAATTGTGTGAATCTCCCTTGTCAGCCTATGAATATGCTACAAATCAACCTCAAAACATGGCCCAAGTCGTTCCACATTTGATGAACACCTTGGACTGGGGAGATAACACTAGACTAAGATCTAGAAGGTGATCAAGCTATGCTACTCCAAGAACATATTCTTGTTCTGCTCGCTACTCTTCACGCATTCCCTTGAGCTTCTGAGACCTACAATTGAAGGCTGATGCTCGGAGGGTTCATCCAGCCAAAAAATTAGGCCCAAGGTGTAGGAAATAATGGATGGAGGAGGGTCCCCAGCGTTAATGGTCGGAGTGGCGACTACGATCGTAATCTGAAGCAATCTAGAGATGGGTAGATGGTAGAGAAGGTAGAGAGGAGCCTGGTGAAAGTGATTGTATGGTCGAAATTTAGTTTAGATGATCGGAGATCCTTCGATCGGGCAAGTCAGAAGTTGAAAGCTATTTACAAATATGAATAATTTAAATGAAAACAAAGCACAAAACAAGATCTAAATTAAAACTGACTATCTAAGATACCTACGGATAAGAAACGGGAATAAAGATGCCTCGATCTGTGGTTGGGCGGAGAGGCGGAGGCGTGCGACGGTGCTCGCCGAAGATCTTGGGTGAATCGCATCCTTCAACCGAAATCTAGAGCTCCAAATCATAGAGCAGCGACTCTGTCAGAATTTTTGTCTTTAGGGATCGATTGTGAGACAAGAAAATGGTTGGGGACATATTACCTATTAGAGGTGATGGGTTTGTTTTTATAGACAAAGCTTTAGTGGTGTTTGAATTTGAAAGGAGGCATCGATCGAGGCGAGTTTGTTGGAGCTAAAAAGTGGGCGTGAAAGGAGAGCGAATGCGCATGGGAATCAGAGAAGGAAGAAGAGGGCATTAAGTGGTGCGCATGGGAAAATACTAGAAGATATGGGTGGAGTGTGATCAAAGGGAGAAGAAGAGCGTGGATGAGGAATTGATCCATGTCAACAAACCTGGGTTGGACAATCAACACACGCATGGAATACATCTAAAATAGGCTACATGACAAAATTACAATAAAAGGTTAAATAATTCAAAAAAGTGAAAATGAATTAATAAAAATATATATTGTAAATAAAACATGTTAGGAATAATTTAAAGTCAGTTTTTGTGATTTTTAGAGTTATTTACTGGTATATATACCTATTTGATTTTCATTAATGATTTTTTATACATATATACATAATTTAATATTGTATTTGTTTACATTAGTTTACAAGGATTTTAATGATAGTTTTATTTGATTTTTATGGCTTAATTTATTAGGCTAATTAAATATGTATACATATAATACATACATGTGATACACACACAATATATGCAGGAATTTTTGTTAATTTTGGATTTTGTGAATTTCATTTGTATTTTACATGTGTTAAGTACAATATTTATAAGTAATTAAAATTAATTGCAATTAAAACTACACTATTCAAAAATATGTACAATGAAGAAATATAAAAATATAGTGTGTATCTAAAGGTATAATATACAATAATACCCCAATTCGCCACATTTCACAACATAACTTATAATTTTATGAAAAGACATACATTTTAAAGATAATTTAATTTGGAGTACAATGAAAAGAGAGTTTGATGAATTTGAAATTCATGTGGAGAAGATATTGATCTAGGAAGTTTGTACTTTCGTGGCTTTTGAAGAGTGGTGTATTTTACACAATATACACCAGTTTTTACTGAAATTATTTTGTTATTTACAAGAGGGTTTTATAAGAAGGAATTATTTGTATTTACAAAATATTTAGGGATGAATAAATATCATAGTGCATAATATAGACAAGTGAGGAATATATGCAGGTATCAAGTATATTTTTAGCCTTATCTCCCCCTACTGAATTCCTTGTCGATCAGGTCAAGTCATGACCTTCTCTTTGGGGTTTGATTCAGCCTGTATTTATTACATATACAATCTTTTATTTTATTTATTTTATTTATTTTATTTATTTTATTTATTTATTTTATGTTAAAAGGTGGTAAATATATAATATTTACACAAAGATGCAGGTTTGTAACAATATAGATTTACTGATATTTACAGGTGTTTTATAAGGTATTTTAAACTAAATAAATGAATAAATATTATGAAATACATATTCATCATCCCCATGTACTATACCTTTGCTAGTCCTCTAGCAACCACTTATTTGAAAGAATAAGTGAATAAAAGAAAACGAAAGAAAAAATAAAGAACTTAGAATAATATTGAGTATTAAACTTATCTTCATTATACTATGGAGCTCTATCAGACCTTTGGATTATTAGTATGTTGGAACCTTAATGGGAAATAGATTTAAAACCTGACAACCCTCAAGTTCCACAGGACTCCTATTCAAGTCGTCTCAATGGTCAGATCAGAACAAGTCTACATATACAAATTCTTATGACTATGAATCTTTACTTGTACAGTGTAAGTGAAATATTGCCCCTCATCTCAAAGGTAGCAAAGAAACAACCTCCATCAACAAGGTAACACTAGTCCCCCGGTTTAACGACTCTGTCCTCGAGGAACAGGGATATTCCCTTATATGTTCAAGTGCAACTAGCTCAAGAAGAGGAGATAGAGAAAAGAATGGACGATAGCTAGTGTAGCTACCTATCCTTAGATGTATGACCAGTGTAGCCAAGTCATCCAGCTACAAGCTCACAAAAATTTGACTTTGAAGCTCATCTTATTCGACTATACTTGTATATACACTCCGACATGCATTTTACTTTACAATCATGTCTGTTCACTTTTGAAGATTCTACAATTTTTATAATATATACAATGGTGTAACATGTACATAAGGAGTTTTTCCTCTTGATCCAGTATACTATCCCACTTTTGAAGCATTATTGCAACCCCACGGCATCTTGTCTTTAGACCTCAATGCCACTAGACCAGGTTGGAATGCACTACCCTCCCTAGAAGAAGATAGATGTTCCCACTAGTTATTACACAACCGTGTGCTACCCCAAGCCAAAGAATTTCGCCCCCTCACCACCTCATCCATGAAGAGCTACGTGTAGAGTGCTTGTCCAAGTTAAGCCATGGTCTAGAAGACTCATGTGTGTGTTGTTAAATATTCTACTTGGACTCATCAAGATGACATGTGAACATAGTTTTGTGGACTCAAAGAATCTAGTCGGTAGGACCTGAAAAGTATTAACTCAAGTTCTTATAAAGTTCATATGGAATTTAGTAGATTAAGATCTAACTAAACTCCATTCCTCAATTTTATTCCAGACTAGTTTAAATTTTATTCTGTAAAATGCTCATGCATATGCGAAACTTATTATTTTTGTTACTATTAAGGAAAGAAAGAGAAAAGGGTTAATAAAATATATACAAGTTTTTACAAGGATTAGACATGAAGATTTTACATACAAGTTTTAGATACAAGTTTTATAAAAACATTTTATATACAAAAATGAATTTTATTTACTGAAAATAGACACACGTGGATTTTAGACGTTTATATACATCCCAATTATATTCTACTTGACAAAATTATTTTACAAAAGTTTTACAAAACCTTATAGCCATTTTATTAATAAAAGTATGAGTTATGGCTAAAATATATATACAATATATATATATATATGACACCCCCTATACTTAGCTCGAACTATGTCCTCATAGTGATCAAAGAGCTACAAACGAAGACATAACTCTCGTGTCAAATATAGAAAAGTGAAAAGAATAATATACAACAACAACATAAAGAATATACTATGAAAATAGAAGACGATGATACCCTATATACTTAGGATCAAATAATCCTAAGTATAAAAGATTGTATAAAGAGGGAAAATCGAGGAATATGATGAACAACCCAACGGCTTGACTTGTCCTCCCCCATACTTATAATAAAATATACCTAAGTATAGAAAAATAACATTAACAACTTGAAGGACAAAAAACAAATAAAAACATATAAAGATGGTATAAACAACATTACTCCCCTATACTTATGGTAAGGGATACCTATGTATAAGAAACAACAAGAGTAACGAATAGGAACAACTCAAATCATTCATCTACCCTATACTTATGATAGAGTACAACTTAAGTATAACACACACTCAGAAAAGAGGTGAACGATAAAAATGGAAGAAGAAAGAATGAAATGAAAGGATATGTACAAGAGAAGGTCAGCTCATGCATCAGATGCAAAGGATGTCAAAAAATCATCATCTGATACCACAAATACAGAATCAACTACGGACATGAATGTATTATGATATAGATATGGCTTCAGCAATAGTCCGTTCACGACAAATGGTTGTGCGTCAGATGACAACCCAAATACTTAGCATCACATATCCAAACCTTCTGATCATGGGAAAAATATTCCTTCGAATGTGTATATCATGCCAACGATTGACTTTCTCCTTATACTTGAGTGATTTATTGTATACAAAATCTTCGAATTCCAATAATCTATTTTAATCCAACTTCCTATTCTTTCTTGCCTTCTCATAATCAAGATTGCATACACAGAGTGTCCATAAAGATTTGTGAATAAATTCACTCGTAGGTAGCAAGGCTTTCCATACACTAATCAGAAGGGAGACATACCCAACGGTGATTTGTACGTTGTCCCATAGGCCAATATAACTAATTAAAGTATCTGAGGCTAGTTCTTCCTATGTAGATGTACACATTTTTGTAATGTAATCTTGATCTCCCTATTTGAAATTTTAGCCAAGCCATTAGTTTGTGGGTGGTAAGGAGACGCAACCACGTGCTCAATGGCGTACTCCTTTACAAATTTTTTGACTTCTCTATTAATGAAATGGCCGCCTCCATCTAAAATGAGTATCTTCGGAATCCTATACTACGCATTAATATGGTCCTTTAGAAGGGAAGGTGATGTACGACTATCAGCGGCTCGGGTGGGGATAGACTCTATCCATCAAGCAGGATATACTGATATATCTGATTGATAAGAAATGGGGCCATGAAGTCTATGCTCTAAGCATCAAAAACCTTGGAAATCTGTATATATCTCAGGGGTATGGTATCTTTGAATCCAACGATTCATCCCATCTTCTAACAATCAGTACTTCCTCGAACATACTCTATAGCATCCTTAAATAATTAACCACCATAGTCCACTCTATAAAATCTTAGTTGTCGTGTTCTTCCCCAAATGATACCCACAAGATTATAGTTTGTGACAATACTCAAGTACACTAGTGTATTCCTCCTGAGTAATGCACCTTCTCCAGTTACAATCCGTACCCTTACAAATAGCTACGGATCATCCCATTAGTAATAATGAATCTTAAACAAAAAACTGTCTACCTTGCACTCTGTATAATGTTGTGGAACCTTCTTGGAGACAAGATAATACACAATATCATCATACCATGGGAGTGAGGCCACAAATAAAATTTTCTCATCTGGATAGGTCTCAGAAATAGGTATCATGCTTTTCTCAGAGGCCTCTACATCTGTAATGCAGGAAAGTTGATATGCCACAACATTCTTGACTCCAAGTTTATCTCAAATCTCTTAATCAAATTCATGGAGAAGATAATCCATCTGATAAGGCATGGTTTGGCATCCTTCTTTACCTGTAAGTATCGTATGGCAGTGTGATGCGTGTACAGAATAACATGGTAACCAAGTAGGTAATATCTGAATTTCTATAGCCCAAACGCAATAGCTAACATATCCTTTTCTGTAACTATTAATTTCGATGCTCTTCATCTATAGTCTTGCTAGCATAGTATATAGAAAACGGTAGCTCATCACTCCTCTATCCTAACAGCTTCAACTGTGAAATCTGAGGCGTCTGTCATGATCTTAAAAGGAGGAGACCAATCGAGTGGCTATAAGACATGAGAACTAGTAGCCATATCTTTCATTCGATTGAATGCAAGGAGGACTTTCTCATCAACAACAAACTCACTCTCCTTGCATAGAATCTCAGTTAAAGGTCTAGCGATCTTGCTGAATTCATTAATGAGTCACCTATAGAATCCTACGTGTTCCAGAAATCACATCAACCACTTCAAGTTTTGTGGTTGCTCAAGCTTGGATATCACATCAATCATAGCAGGGTTGACCTCCATCTCATATTTGGAGATGAAGTGGTTGAGTACAATTCCATTATTCACCATAAAGTGACTATTCTCCCGCGAGAGCACTAGGTTTACCTCACAGCAACATTGAAGGACTCGGTCTAAATGAATATACATGTGTCGAAACTATCGAAGTAGATCGAGAATTCATACATGAAGACCTCTAGAAAGCTACCCACCATGTCGGCAAAAACGGACAACATACACCTTTGAAATGTAGTGGGGGTGTTATACAAACAAAGGGCATCTGTCTAAAGGCATATGTGCCAAACAGACAAGTGAAAGTAGTTTCTTCCTGATCCTTAGGAGCGATAGCAACCTGGTTATATCTCAAGTAACCATCCAAGAAACAAAAGAACTCTTTCCATGCCAACCTCTCAATAATATGATCTATAAAGTACAGCGGAAAGTGATCCTTCTTGGTAGCTGAGTTCAGGTGCTAGTAATATACATAGACATGACATGAAGTAGGTACGTAAGTCGGAATCTCCTCACAACGATCGTTCTTTATGAAAGTAATCCTTGATTTCTTCGAGACCACATGTAAAGGACTTACTGATTTGGAATATGAATTGGGATATATCAAGCCAGCACGACACCATTTTTTGATCTCCTTCATGATAACCTCCTTAGATTTGAATTTAAACAGCGGCGACATTCACGGGAAGGTTTACAATCATCCTCTAGGTAGATATGATGCGAGCACAAAGCTGGACTAATTTCACGAAGATCTGATACACTCCATCCTATGACCTTGCGGTTTCTCTCAACAACCTCTAGCACACGAGATTCTTGTTCATCAGTCAATTCTGAGATGAGGATGATCGGAAACATTTCGGAGGACCTGCAAGGAAGGCATATTTCAATGTTGAAGGTAAAACCATGAGCTCAGGTGGAGTCTGAATTGGCTTTTTGATGACCTCTATAAATTTACTTGTAGAAGGAATATGATCTGCCCTATGTGTACGATCCTCCATGGTTACTAACTGCTCACTATATCGAATCTCAGATAGATCTACAATGAATGATCTTTGCTTAAAAAGGAGTAACTCTTCGGGGTGTTTAGAATTATGTGTAATATCATAAACTAATAGCTTAAATACCTCACCAATAATCTCAGAGAGATGTCTTCTCATCAGTGCATAACTCAGGAAACTCAGCATATGGTTCATATATATATATATATACACACACACTTCAGAATTCTCGGAACGAGGCATTTCATTAGTAGTCTCAGAAAGATGTGTCAAAGGAATATCACTAGGTACCTCCAAAAATTACGATGGATCCTCAGAATTTAGCTCAAAGTGCCCATCACCAAACACATCAATATGATCAAAAAGGGAATCCATGGCGACCGAGCTTTCCTAAAGGTCATTTTGGGAGAGGAACTCTTGGGTGTCTATGAAATCGGTAAAAAGATCAGACTCTCTAAATTTTGCAAGAAAATTACAGTCCTCAAGATCTGTTGTAACTGTTTGTTTCTCATCTGTTGTTGTTGGTTGCTATGTTGGTCTAGGATCATAGATCGTCTCATTTTTTTCCTTGTCACTCCATGAGTGAAAGATGATCTCTCCAGTACCATAATCAACTACTGCTTCGACCACTCAAAGGAACGATTGACCTAGTATGATTGTGGTATGTAATAACAATGTAGGTTTGTCCATATCCATGACAACAAAATCAACATGGAATTTCATTCCATGCACCATTATAATAACATCCTCTAAGATGCCCCTCAGCGTCTTAATCGATTTATTAGCAAACTGAAGGATAATCCTAATCATTTTAATAGGTCCTAACTTAAGCTTAGTGATGATAGGATGTCATTAGATTAATGGAGGAACCGCTATCAAGAAGAGTGTGGTCTAATTCATGCTCAAATATTTGGCAACGAATGTGAAGTGCTCCCTTATATTTCTTTTTAGGCAGGAGGTTGTTGATGGCATGAACTGTTGCCATGTTCAATATGTGTTTTGTTATTTTCTTTTGTTTTTTCTACCTTGTCTGGTGCTTTTGTGTACATGCCCCTTTCATTCCCTTTTTTCACAACAGGCATGTACACCATGGACTTGAGGAGTGGCATCTCTAGAAATATGTTTTGTAAGATCTCAAACACTGTACAATCAGATATGGTTGTTTTTAATTTTTGATTTTTTTGGATTTATTCAGAGTAGAAGGAAATGGAACAAAATCAAAAGAAACATCCAAATGTGAATCCTCATGTACATTAGGACAGCTAGAATCAGTCTGTACAGTGTTGTCCGAAATAGGTGAAGGAAAAACATAATCTAAGACAAAACATGATGCTACTAATGGTGAAGAGGAAGAATCTGTGACTGGTGTGATCTCCCTCGCTGATGGTGATCTGCGTATTCCTTGTGAAAGGTGGTGGTGAAGGTGGTGAAACTCCAGACTCAGGTACTGCTACACTAGACATCTCGACTGTTGGTGAAGAAGCGGATGTAAAAGATGACGCTCTCTCAGTGGCTCGAGCACCTAACCCTAATTTTTGTGCAGGAGGCATGTAATCTTCTATAGCTCTTGAGATGAATGGTGTCAGATAAACATGTAAAATCAAGGGCCATACCTATCTCGGGTGTGGATGGGTTATGGGGTACCCGCTCCTTGCGTTTGAAATTGTTGGGGTTGGCTTCGACCTATGCATGAAACATTTTCATTATGGTGGTCAGGTTGTCGATCCTCAGAGTTAGTTCATTCATTTTCTTCACGAGAAGTGAAAGATGATCAAGTGCAGGATTTACTGAAGGGACCTCTAGATGCTCAATGACAAGCTATCACAGAGACTAATAGTATGGATGATGTTGGTATCCATATTGTTGTTGATAATGAGGAAGAGAATGGATATTCTCCATAAAATGTAATTTGTTGCTGATAAGATTGTGGAAAATATTGCAGGCTACATGTGGTGCTAGTTATGTATCCAATTATGGAAATGAAATGGAGACTGATAATGAGGTTGGAATTACTGGTGCTGCTACTGTTGGGGTTTGCCTCCATGGAATTGTTGGGAGGGTCTCTCACCCGGCCGTGAACCCGAATGCCCTTGCCCTAATGGACGGGGATGGTTGCACTCATGGTCAAACAAGATACCATTCACCTCTTGAATGATAGGTGAAGGTGGATCCTGCTTCTTAAGAATGTATGGGTCTTCTTGTTGGTATGGAACTATCTATTTTAAATGTTGCAAGACGACATGATTTGGGGACTACAAGTAGTAAATGTGATGAACTGTGGATGGTCCTATAGTACTCAGCTGGGTGGAAGTAGAAGTAGCCTTCTCCTAAGCTGAAGTGTCAACTGAACTACGCTGATCGTACTAATAAGAAGTTTCGTGTTCATTGTGATTTCATCTAGCTTGTCTAGTTCCTTTGTTTGATCACTTGGAGATTGTCAAGCTCCTTGGATTGCTCGTCAATGATGTCCACTATGGATAGGTGGTCCTTGATGAATCCCCATTCATCACTCTTTATTTCTTTATTTTAGCTAGAAACCTTGGCAAAAAAACCATGTAAATACTTGTAAATATCATAAATTATCAAAATACAAGTATCATGTAATTATTCATAATTAGCATGTTTTGTGTACAAATAAAAGAATAAAGAAATAAAAGAAAAAGAGGGAAATATTTAGAATAAATATTGAGTGACTTAATCCCAAGGGAAGGCCCAGCATGGGCCTGACCGCAAAAGAAACCAAGTAGAGAAAGATAAGGTCAATCATGGTGTACATAACCCTATGTATATAAATAATTTTATTTTCCTCAAAATAAAAATAAAAAGGTGTTTCTCATATTTTGTACATATTTATAAATATAAAATAAAAATCAGAAAAATCAAAATAAAAATCAAAAAAAATAAAAATAAAAAGAAAAATAATAAAAATCAATTTCCACCTTGTATATATACCATGTACATATGTATATAGATATATTTATCTAACCAATGTAAATAAATCATAAAAGTAAAATAAAAATACCTTTTATTCCAAATTTTATGTTGTAAATAAATAAAATATAAAATTGGAATAATTGTGCAAAAATAAACAATTAAAAATAAAAATCAAAAATACATATGTGTATATACTTATATATAATAATAATATAATGTAAATACGTTATCAGTAAAAATACTTTGAAAATAAATAAACATTTTTCATTTTGAAAATTTTTCGAAATAAAATCATTTGCTATTTTTAAATGAATTTCTAAATAATTAATAAAAGGAATTTTCCTGTTGGTCCACGGGGGATTGTTGACCCCCGCTCAACTCTCCCCCGCGGACCCCTTGCAGGCGAATCGGATTTCTGACCCGATTTCTCCAAATTTTTCCAACCTAATCCGATCCCCATATGCCTAAACCCCGAGCCCCTATTATCATCGATTGATCCGAGACCCTCGCCTGGGGATCTACCTAGGGATCCGTGCACCACCGTGCCCTGCCCGATCCCTTCTTTGCCGGATCTTGACCACTATAAGGTCTCAGCTCTGCCGCACTTTCACTCTATCTTTGGCCATCGTCTTCCAGTCCCAGGACCTCCATCCTTCTCCCTAGAGTGACAGCTACCGAGTGAGGGTGGTGCAGCGAGGAGTGAAGGGCTGCAGCCACTGATCCGACGACCTTCGCCGCCGTGCTCCGCTACCGAGCGAGCTGAGCCTCTGGCCTCGACGAGCCATCGAGGCAAAGACCCCAAGAGCTTCCTGACCTCCAGCATAGTCGACTACATCCATCAGGTACCCCCAATACCCCTTAGGTTAGGTTAATTTCCATAATCCCCAATTTGCGCCGTCGGCCTTCGCGGACCGATTCACTTAGCTTCGACCCCCGATTCGATCATCTGACCTTCGATTAACGTTCACGAGACTCCTCTCCATCTTCTCCGCACCTCCGATCACCTTGGTTCGCCCCGGAACCAAGGCTCGAGTCTCCTCCATCGTCGCCTCATCGGAGACCCCCGCTCTGTCTCATTCCGACCACCCCTTCGCCCGCTAACGGGTCGAGGCACTTTTCCCTCGATCCAGGTTTCCTGCTGTGCAGCTTGCAGGTCAAATCGACCTCATCTGGAGGTCGATCCATTCGAGCACAGCAGCTCTGCGACTTCTTCTACGTCGGAGCTCTCCAGAGCTCCTCAGCCTCATCGGAGATACCTACCAGCTGGGACTAGCGTGGACAATCGTTTCCCCATCTCAGCAGCTCTAGAGGAGCCCTCCACCGCGTGTACTGAGCCGGCGAACTTCACCGGCAAAGTGTTCTTGGAGGACCTCCAATTACCATCCATCCGACCCTCCTCCGCTAGTTCTGATCATGGTCGTCCATCTGTAGAGCGTTTCTAGCCGATTGATCCATCTGAGGGTCGTGTCCAGCCGTTGGATCGAGTCCAGGCCTTCATCTGGAGAGTCGATCAACGAAGGGGTACCTGATATTCTCCACTGTCCGATCAACACGTGGATACCCTCGTCCGTCGATCGTTAATAATAGGGGTAATTTCTCATAGGCCCCCGTCCTTTTTATTATTTCCATTTAGTCCTGTAAATATTTTAGTGCATTGTTTTTTTTTTGGATAATTTGCATCTGGGATCCTTAGTTTATTTTATTTGCATTATCGTCCCTGCATGTGTGAGATGCATGCTTCGACACGTGATATGTTGGACATTTTGCATGTATGGGCTTGGGTTTTCTGTTATGTTATGAATTGAAATTTTAGTTTCAATATTTGCAGTTATACCCCTGTGCGTAAATTAATTTGAACATGTGCTGATTGTTTGGGAATTTTACACTTTATACCTTAAGTTTTTCGCATGTGTTATAATTTAGCTCTCTGAACTTTTTCTTACAAATAGGTCCCTATGTGTTGTAGCTCGTTTATTGGTTGAATAAAATAGCAAATAAACTCCAAATCAAGTGAAATTTGGATATGTGGCTCCTGCCACTGTGTAAAAATTTCCCTAATTTTTTGGGACATTTTTGTGACTTTTTACTATTTTAAAAAAACAAAAACATGTATTTTTATTAATGTTTGGAAAAGAAAATCAAAGAAAAATATATAAACTTTTCTAAAAATTCTAAAAAAATTAGGGTAGTTTGTTTTGATGTTTTCTATCTTCTGCCCAATTTATGTGCTAGTTGGATTTATAAAACCCATAAAAATTGAAAACCCTAAAAATCTTATAAAAATCATTAAAAATTCTATAAAATTCAAAAAAAAAGCAAACTCTTTTTATGTAGTTTAATTTTCGTATATATTTTTATAAAAATTGTCTCAGGATTTTTATAGACCACTTATATATTTTTAATTAGCCTTTCAAGTCTGGCTGCACATTGACTCACTGTTTTCTACTTTCTTGATTTTTTGAAAATCAAATAAAAATTGAAAAAATTTCTATAAAATTACCAAAAACCCTTAAAAATATAAAAACACAAAAACAATTTTATTTCAATTTTTTGAGCATTTTTTGTGTTGAAATAAATTGTTGAATTCTCTCTTTTATACATTTTCTTACATTTTCTTATATAATTAAAAACACAAAAAATTTTAAAAATATTTAAAATCCACCAAAAATATTTTCTTCATTTTTTTATTGTCTTGACTACTTTGTAAGCCATAAGGCCAACCAGTTCTCCTTGAGTCCGACCCTGGTCGCTATACCAGGTTTATAAACTAGCGAGGACCGCTATTTGATTTCCTTAATTTATCTTTCGATTTGGTGGTTCCTCATTTTTTTTCTTGACTAATCAAGCCTTGTTATTCGGGTCGAAATGACTCTAATTTTTCTTACCTTACCCTGATAGTGAGATATTTTCGATCATCAGTCCCCAATGATGGTCATATGAGAACTGTCTACCCTATCCACTTCATGTGATGCTATCATATTGATAGCCTTGTGGGGTACTGCAGGAGTCGTAACAAGATGCTTTTAAAAAGCACATAAAGAAGAAAGAGCTACTGATCTCTCCGCCATCTCCTCAAAAATCTGATAAAGGAAATCCTCATCCTTGTTAAAGTAACTTCCCCAACAAGTGGCATCTACCAGCTTCTAGTTCTCTATGCTTAACCCCCAAAGAAATTTTCCATTGAGCTTGTCTTGGGAATATCATGGTGGGTGCACTTCTCCATTAAGTCTTTAAATCTTTTGTACACCTTGTGAATAGGCTCATGGGACATCTGGAAGAAGTTAGCAATCAAATATCGCATTTGGTTGAGACATCCGAGAGGGTAATATTTGTTCCAAAATGTGGACCTCAACTCCTACCAAGTAGAGACAACCCTTCCCAAGTGATTTATCCATTATAAATCCACCCATCAGACTGAACAAGAAGACTATCATCTTCACTACCTCTAATGGAACATTCGGGTAATGTATTGTTCTGCAAATATGATCGAACTGTTGAAGGTGTACGTAAGGCTCTTCAATTTCCATGGAATATAGGTAGAAGTGGCAAGATTGTGGGCTTGAGCTTAAAATGACAATGAATTGCAGGGGTTGAATCCATGAACTTGTTTGTCCTTTCCTTGGATTATATGCATCTTTTATTATCAGCTTAGCAACTGGCTTAATTGGTTCTTATATCCCATTCCCACCTCCTCCATTGTCTATGTCCTCCTCTCTACTATCTTGTATGTCATGTCGTAGCTTGAGAATCATATCTCTCAATGTAGTCTAAAAGTCAGCCCATATTGTTAATTAAGCTTGAATAGACTGAATAGAGGCTAACATAGTGTTGTTTACCTCGGTCTATTTGGCCATGTATATCCTGGCCTTGGCTGGCATCAAATGTCCGAAATACGACTCTAAAATGTGTATGGCATTCGATTAGTCCTAAAAAAGATGGAGTATTAGATAATAGTTCGAGATTAGAGCCAATCTCAGACAATAGATTGATGGATGAGGTGAAGCATGAAGTGGAGAAAGAGGAATATTCGGGATGTAAGTCTCCCCAAATAGAAGATGAACGGACCAGAGTGTGAAATGAGTCGCAAAATCTAAACGAAGAATGCTCTGATCCGACATTTTCGAAATCAATAGGAAAGATGCGGGAACACGAAGGGCAATTCAAGAGGAATATTAGTAGAAGGATTGAAGAGCGCATAAGGATATCTAACACTAGCAATCAATACACAATTCAAACCCCCTTTTCACCAACTCACACAAGTGGAGACCGTAAGAGTTCAATCTTTTATCTTTTCAATTTTAGATGGTGATAAATACAATCTTTGAAAGAGTTAACGAGTTGTTAGGAGCTTGTATTTCCCTACAATCTGGCCCGATTCTTACAACTAGTTGCACCTGAAGGATATGGCATGATACTTAAGCGCATCACAGAAGCATGGGGATTGCATCGTATGCGATCAAGAGTGACTAGTCACACTAGTTGCTCAATGCAACAAAATTTAAAAAAAAAATAATCTGTCGAAGCCAAACATGATCCAAGAATGCTTTTCAAATCATTTCATCTAATCCACAAACAAGTATTAGAATTATCTCTTGACGCGTGGGTGCGATTGAGTCTCTAAAGGAAGAGACCTCTTGTCTCAAGTCCGATCCGATGGAGGAGTCGCTTGCGAGTGCGTTGATGAAACATGTGCTTCTCGCAATCCATGTTGACGATACAAGCCGTGAATCTCTTGATCTTGTCACACAAGATCCGACGTCTTTTTCATGAGCGAGGCACACCAAAGGATACAGAGATCCACAAGCAAACAATGTGGCATCATTACGATGATGCTACGACGATGGCTACTCTCTCTAGGGTTCCATGGTTAAGGACCACAATAAGAGAGAGAGAGAGAGAGAGGGATGGCGTCTAGAGAGAGCATATGGAAGTTGTCTCTTGATTTTTTTGAAGATAATTGGGTGCCGCTTCTTATATAGTATTTTGGGAGTCCATTGATCTCAATCATGGACTACACAAGATCAATGGATGAAATTTATCCGTGCATCTTTCAATGGCCAAGATTTTGTTGTAGAAAACAACAACAATTAATTTAATTTAGATTATATATTGATAAATAAATATAAATGAATCCTAGAATTAAATCATTCAAACATGGAGATAATGGAATGGAGATTATATCCTTCCATGGAATATAGTGGATGACCACCCTTTCCTAATGGGATTGGGTGGTCATTCACCCTTCCATTAAGGAAGGGTGAAATCTCATGTAATCTCCATGGATTACATTATTTTTTGGAAATCTCCAAGATTTACAACAACACTTGTTGTAAATTATTCTATAAAAATAGTTCATAATTATTTTTTGAATATAGCAATCTTGCCTTTGAAAATTATGAATCACATTCACAACCCAAAATAAAATGTGATTTACATTTTCAATTAGTTATCCAATGTGAATCCAATTCACATCAATAAATAATAAACAAATACAAATCATAATATGCTCTCTCTAATATAATATAAATCACATTTATAATATATATGAATAAATTTGATAGTTCTATCCACATTCATATCCATAATAATTAAATCACATTTAATAATCTTGATTCTCGATTCTCATGTGCCCAAATAATAGGAAGTACGTTCACATTATTCACATCTTTGATAATTAAATAATATTTAATTATCTAAGATAACTCTCTGTATATGAATCAAATTCATATTATTCATGTTAATTAAATCACAATTAATTATCAATTTTCTCAATGCACGGATACATATATCAACAATGAAATTATCCTTGAACTCTTTCAAGGGTAATGCGCTTTCTCCGCAGATACATGGAGATAAGGATAGGTTGATTCTATTGTTTCATGTATAGTGACCAGGATATTGAGATCACATCTCAAATATAGATCTTACGGACCTCTCATAAATGCTTGATTAAATCAAGTCCGCAAATCCAATCTTCCTATTGCATCTAGACCACATTCAGATCAATGTCCAACATTTGGACCAAGATCAGGTTACTTCAATACTAAGAGGAGTCACTAAAATCCGGACCCGTTTCATCACTCCCTAGGAATGGAAGAATCATGGTTATATAATCGTATATGGTGGCATCATTCTCAGGTATTCCTAATACCCACCCATCTTGCAAACTTGATGACCTAGAATAAACACAAAGTTTTAGATCTATTTAGGTTGTCTTCTCCAGGGTTTTATCATTAAGATTCTCATTTGATCATTGGGAGTTGGTATCAATCATATACTTTCCAAAAGCATATATCATACCCACGTGTTGATCATATACTTTCCGAAAGCATATATCAAACCTATAAATTTAGTCAAGCTCCAAATTGAGACGACTATGTACAGAATTTTATTCTTCCCAATATCTCATGAGTAAGCTCATGTCTTCTGATGAATCCATGATTCATTAACTTTTCTGTCGCATTTTTTCTTAAAACTCATAACAAATACATGTAAATATGCATTAAATCCCATTTTTTATCACAATATCATTCATAAATAAAAATGCACTTTTATACATTAAAAACATCTGAATAAATAAAGAACAAAGAAAAGAAAATAAGGCAGATTGTAAATATGTATATATATACAATATGACTTATAAATATAAATATAGCAGCAAGATATATTTATATAACCTAACTCCCGAGACCAAGTCAATAAGGATTGGTCGACAAATCAATAAGTAGGGGGGAGATAAGGAAAGAAAACCATAAAAATAAATTAAGACACACTTCACACATTATCAAATAAATACCAAAATTTCAATGATTTTTAGTTAATTCATATGTACATATTTTTCACCAAAATCTTTTTCAAATTACTTCTAAAAATGTATATAAAACTATAAAAATAAATTAATAATATTATATTAAACATATACCAAGAAATCCTACTTTTAAATTGTCAAATTCTTAACTTCCGAACATCATAACTTCTTCATACGAACTCCAATTTCACTCTACTCACCTTTAAAGTTCATAAAATAATATTCTCTAATCAATAGAGGTGGTTGCATTAAATTCGGAGTCCGTTTGTAAAAAGTCAGTTTTGGGACCTAACGACAATGGGGTTTCTGGGCCATTTGTTTTATGTAGAACACACTATGTATAATTTTATCAATTTTATAATTTCTAATTATTTTCATGATATTGTATTTTCATCATAATTTATTTCAGAATTTTTGGAGCTTACTTATTATTTTAATAAAATCCAAAACCCTAATTTATAGATAAAAATGAACTAGTTAACTTATACTTGTATTTATTAATATATCTAAATCAACTTATTAAAATCCTTAAAAATTGACATAGATTTTATTTATCACTCTAATAATTAAGAAAATACAAAATTAATATTTAATTATTTATTTATTGAATTAAAAATCCATAATTTATTTATTAAGTATTATTTATACCTATTTATTAATATAATATTTATATTTCGAATTATAATTATTATTTATAAAAAGTAGTTATTCTATAATTTATATAATTTCATTATTTACATTTTTGTTTTTATACCTATTTAAAATAATGCTATTTACTATTATTATATAATTTATAAGTTATTTATGCATCTGGCCAACCAGGTGTTGACACGTGTCAGCACCTGGTGCTTCTTCGCCAAAAAGCTGGTATAGCTTCTGTTTCAACCGACCATCTTCACCAAATTTTACCACGCATTCTACAACTCCTTTAGGCGATCCAAACCTTTGATTCTAATCTCCTAACAACCTTCTCACTCGGTCATAATTAGATTAGACTTGAAGATCAAGTAACCTCTCTATAAAAACCCCCAAAATTGGCGGTTTTCAACAACTTTCTCTTAACCACCTGAAGCTCAGAATCTAGTGGCCGACCTCCCACTTCCTCGCCTCGCTCTGCTCACTTAGGAGGTGACAACTCCGACCAAAGGTGCCCGCGTGGAAGAAGGACCATCGAGGAGAAGTTCCAAGGCGTCAACCTCGCCTTACATCGCCGCCGCGTGTGCGTGGAGCTCCGGGAAGCCGACCCGTCAAGCGACAACGGCAGAGGTTCTACACCCTGCACTTCACAGGTAATTCGTCCATTTTCATAATTTTCATTCTTGATTCTCGTGCCACGATTAGCGTGGCTAACTACGTCATTAATTCGCCAAAGCATTCATCTTAGACGCCCAATCTTAGGATTTCTGCAAACACAATCGAATGAACGCCAATTCCATCTTGTTTCTTACCCATGTCTTACTCCTATTTTCATCTAATCAGGAAACAACTTTTGAGCTTGCAATTAATCATTTGTAGGCCGATTTCTGAGCAAATCGAGCATATATATATCTTCTTTGCATGTTCCTCTTGAATCTGGAGCAATCTCATGTCATTTGGAGCTCTAATCATCACGCAATTCGCAACAAAAGAAGACACAACAACCTGATCTTCAGTTCCAGAGCAGACGGATCGCCATCTCTATCAGCCTTCCTCCATCGTCATCAGCCATCTCCGACTGTCGTCCATCACGGGCGAGCTCGAGGGGTAGAGGAGCTACCCCTCTGGCCCCGCAGGAGGCCCAAGAGACGCATCTATCGCCGGCGAGAAATCGGAGAAGGAGGCACCTTCACCAACTGTTCAACCATCTGAAGAACACCTCAAGAACAACTATTGAAAGTAAATTGTTTGAAAAATATCACTTTAAAGAATAATTAAAAAAATAAAAAAATAAAACCAAATAAAAACTTAAAAATAAAAAATCCATAAAAAAGACACCGTGTATCCTCGATCGCTTTGAGAAAAGATAAAATAATCCCAAAAATATAATTTTAATAAGAAATCAAAATATCTCTATTCTTCCTCCTTGAGTTCGACCCAGGCACACTTACCTGTCTAAATAAAATAGTGTAAAGTTTTTAAACTGATCTTTATTTGATGTAAACTCGGATCTCTTTGCGGTTTTCTACACCGACAACCCAATCAAATAATCGCAACCGGATCCGAGTCGCATCAAAATGGCGCCGTAGCCGGGGAGGCGTTAGTGTTATTTTGATTTTTGACATATCTTGAGATTTTCTTTTCTCTCTTCTTATTTTTTCGTAGTTTTTACTCGGTTTTTCTTACAACTTTTTCTCGAGTCTTTTATTGATCGTCTTTAGCCGCTAACCAATTTTTGCAGGGCCTGCAGGATCACTCGGTTTCTTAGGAAGCCGAGTCAGTTGAGAGAGCAAAGGCTGACTACTTCTTTACGAGTCCGCTGCAGAGGGCAAAATTGATTAGTGTAATTTTGTAAAAGAGAGAGAGAGAGAGAGTTATATTGAACTTTGCTAGAAGGGGTCCACTAAGGACATCTTGACTTGTACCTCACCCCCCCCCCCCATTTTTCTTGAGGTTTGATTCGATGAGTACTGTGTATTCGGTGGATCAGGGCACCCACCGCGGTTTTCTCGCATCGACGGTTTTTGTGTGACTTTTTCGAAGTTAGTTGCTTGAGTAGGAGATTTCTTTTTATCCTATCTGATTGCGCTTTCGTATTAAGTCTTAGGACCCGCAACCTAGGTGCATGATTTTAGGATTTTTATAAAAAGAAAATTAAAAATCGGTAGACGTTTGTCTGAAAAAACTCAAAAAAAATATAAAATCCCAAAAATAAAATCGGTACTACTAATGTATCTGATATAAAATAAATGTAAGATTCATTTGATTTGGGAGAGTACACCCCACATATTTTTTCTCAGAGTGCACGAGTGAGAGACGGCTCGTAAATATATAAACATGTTTTCTTTCAAAATTCTACTTAGTCTATACAACTGATCACCGCTTTTCAGTAGGTACGCTCGGGTAGCAGGAAACGGTCCGGGTTTACTTAACAGAGTGGGGGGTTTAGACGACACTACGTAAGGCTCCGTCCTCAAGCAACACGGGTAGCTGGAAACGGTCCGTACTTACTCCCATACTGGCTAAGAGCAAGTGATTTTCTATAAGGACTCGGGACAGTATTGCGGGTAAATATCGGGCACCTATCTCCTCATGTTAATCAATAATACTTGTTTGCTAATTACAACCCTAAAATCGACAAGATAAAAGACCGAACTCTTATGGTCATCATCGGGTTGTGTTGGTGAAAACAGGGTTTGCTGTGTGTTTGCTTGCGAGGCGTGAGTTACGCGGATTTACGCATTTTCCCATCTTTCTTGAATCGCAAATCGTGCTCTCCCGATCATTCTCTCGACATCGAAGATGATGACTCGACGGCTTTTCTGCTCAGGCTCCTTGAGCTTTCGACCGTCCACAGTCCATCGTACATCTTCACAAGCTTGAGATGACCCTCTTTCCAAGATGGTCCCATCTGATCTTGAGGAGGTTCAGACCCAGACTCCCTCGCCTCCCGGCCAGACTATTGAGGCAGACCCTTGTCTCAATACTTTATCGATATCTCCAGCTGATTTTTCGCGGAGTTCTTACGAGAGATTTTCTTTTCCAAAAGATTTGAAGCAGATGGCTCGCGGCAAAGGACCAGCATACGAGAGACCATCAGCTGAGGAGCATCATGACGAAAGACCAGATCCAGCTGCAGATGTTACAACAGCGATTCTCGACACTCTCCAAAAGATGAATATCCAGATATGAGAATAATTTAGAACTCAGAACGAGTTACGGGCTGAGATAGCCACGCAGCGAGCAGGGGTCGGTAACCATTTACCGCCTAAAGTGGTTCCTGCCACTTTACGGGAAGAGTATGACCCGGGTGCAAGAACGCTCCATCATTGGATTCGGCTACCGCCGAATCAAGGGACATAAGAATTGAGGTCATCCTTCATCTCATTTCTTCCCATGTTTTACGGGAATGCTACAGAGGAGTCGTTTACCTTTCTGCAACAATTTGAGATGATTTGTGGTACGACTAGTTATCCAGGAGTTACGCACGAGGTTGTCTGCCTCAAAGCTTTTCCCTTCCTTAGCCGATAAGGTACTTTATTGGTTGAGTCACCTAGGAAGGGAAGGTTCTACATGGGACAATCTAAAGTCCACATTCCTGTGTAAGTACTTTACTCTGGGGAGGACAAACATGATGAGGAGCCAGATCTCCAATTTTACGCAGCATCCGTATGAGTCTTTCCATGATGCATGGGATAGATTCAATGATCTTACAGAGAGATGCCCACATCGTGAGATATCAATGAAGGTGCTCGTACATAATTATTTCAGAGGACTCCTGCTGGACATTCAGGAGCTAGTGAGTGCCGCATGTGGTGGCAACTATTTGAATACAGATGCCGAGTCAGTCTGGTCCATCTTCGAAGGGATGGCAGAGAACTCGAGAGTCGTCGACTCTACTTGAGCATTCCAGAAAGCCCCTCAGCCACCACATCACCAAGAACATCATAAGGAGGCTAATATCTCAGAGTCTGAATCCAACACCAACATGGGCTTCATTAGCGAAAAATTACGTTGGTGGATGTGATTCAGAAATAAGTTCAGGACTTACAGCCGTTGCGAAAGTTGGAGAAACTCTCATCTCTACCTCATCAGTTGAGTGATCTTACGAAGAAGGTTTCGGAGCTTCAACTTCATTATCAGCAGATCCAATCTTCTTCGACCACACAACCTCCATGGAGGATCTTACCCGCTCCATCAACCCATTAGATTCATTACGTACAGAGAAAGCAAGAGACTCCGCAGATTGATTGCCATGAGGATCAGTCTCATGCCAATCCCGGCCATATCACCAGTGCTGCAGACATGGATGTTGAGTCTCAAGCCACTCTTGAGATCAACGGGATTTGGTATACTCCGATTCAGCAACCGAGTATACCACATCATCAGCAGCAGCAGCAGTATAGCCAACCGTAGCATGGACGTATACACTTCCAACACTGACAGAACTTCACGCAGCAGCAGTCTCACCATCGTGCTTATTAGAGACCGCAATCATACCAATATCCTGCTAACCATTCACAGTCATATCATTATTAGCAGCTGCACAATCTTCCTTTTCACCACATGGATTCTCTCAGCCTTCCACCTCTCAGCACTACATGCTAAGGCAGGAGAAAGGAGCAAGCCAGGGTCACCACACCGAATCCGAGATGAATTCACAGACCCAGGCACTAAATCAAATCATGGATATGCTGAGTACGCTCCAAATTGTGCACAAAACAGAGATGGAGCAGGTTAACCGTCGTCTGGATGAGTTAACCGCACCGAAGACCACTCTCCCAACCCATCCTCAGATGAATTCGAACAATAAGAGGAGGCATCCAGATCAGGTAGACAGCACTACAGGTATGATCTCTTTCCCTATATTTTTATCTAACTTCATTCGTCTTAGGAGCGGTACATCACCACGAGCACCTGCTGGAGTCGAGGAGAGGGCACTTGATGAGGACCAGGAATAAATCCATGAGCAACCAGATTCTGATGCTGAGGAGGAGAACCAACACAATGATGAGGATCACTTTGAAAATCGGAGAGAAGGGAGCGATGCCGAAACAATTGACATGGACACTGGCAAATCAGACGATGATATCACGCCATACCATGCATATACTCCCAATAAAAATATGTCTTCCCCTATTTTAGAGAGTTTCGTACATAATTAGAGAGAAAGAAAACAAATATGTTTTTTTGTTTTATTTATTTATAAACAATTAGGATGCAAGGATGATGACTCGATTCCAAAAATTAAAATGGGGCATGTGGATGAGTGTGGTTCCAAGGATAATGGCGGATGGAACCGTGTCTCCGACCTCAATGCATGGTTAGAGGTGAGAGATCGTGCGAGATGAAATATCGAGTTGGTGGCAGACCAAATCTTGATGGATTTCAAGATATTAAAAAATGACAACGAAGAAAAATGCGAGAAAATAAAACTACGATTAACCATGAAAAAAATAAGAGAAAATGTGGATCTCACCTTAGGAGCGGAAAAGACCTTAATAACTTTGACGAAGGCCGACTCGCTGTCACCGGATGGCTCGGAGGCTAGGAACCTTTCTGCAACAAGAAGACCCTCGGAGATCGGGCTCCTCTCACCAACGATTGATCAATTTGAAATGATGGAGGAGTCGTATAAATAGAAAAGATAAGAATTTGAAATTCAAAAATTTGAAATGATATAAAGAGATAAGGAAAAAATTGAAATGAGATAGAGATAAGAACGAGATTAATGTTAAAATTATTTACAAAAAATAATTTTAATTTTTTATTGTCGTCTCTTAATTAAATTGAATAATAAGATAATTTTTTATTTTTTTGTGGTAGTTATTTAAGAAAATTAACTATATATAAAAAATATATACATATAGTACATTATTTAATGGGTAAATGAGGAAATTAGTTTTTTGTTTTAAAATTTTTATTTTTATTTTTTTTTATTTTCAATAATTAGTAAAAATATTTACAAATATTTACAAATACCATATGTATAAATAAATGGTAAAATGGCACAAACCACCCTAGAAAACCAACTTTTCAATCGTAACTCCAAAAATTATGAAATCACAACTATTTTAAAGATAATTTAATTTAGAATACAATGGAAGTGAGTTTGGTTCAATTTGAGTTCATATGGGGCTGGAATTGATTTTTCAATTACCGCTTAATGGCTTTTTCAAAATTTAGTTACTTTTATTATATACATGATTTTATTGTGCAATTATTTTTATTATTTAGCAAACATTTTTATTTACTACTTTTGCTTTGAAAATTATTTTATTTAAGGTCAATTTATGTTCAAATAAAATAATGTTAGTTTTATACAGATATACAAAATAAGTGAGAAGTATTTACAAACACATTTTTTTGGATTTTTTGATTAAGAACCCTATCTCCCCCTATTTTATTCCCCGTCGATCATGTCAAGTCTTGACCTTCTCTCGGGGTTGGGTCAGCCTGTATTTATTACGCATATACAGTTTTCTTTTCTTTTCTTAATTTTTCTTTATTTCTTTATTTATTTATTTTAGGCTAAAATAATATACAAATATACAATAATTACACACAGATGCAAATCAGTAAGAACATGGAGTTAGTATTATATACTTGTGTTTTATAAGGGATTTTAAGATAAAATAAATGAATAAAGATGACGAATCGCAGATTCATCAGGGAGTCACTACTAAACTATTTTAACATTAAAAATCAAAGATAAAACAAAACATTACCTAGACTTCTATAAACTCATGAAAGCCCTAAAATGCGACACAACATTTTCCAAATAGGAATTCCGAATCTTAAAAATGAGTTCGTTTCGTGCCAGTTTGTCCATATCACCACAAATGGTTTAGTAACGTCGTCCGAGGAGCTACCTCTCCCCTTCCTTATTGATTCCCATAAGGTCATTAATCTGTTTGCATCTACCCACGAGATCGCCATCTCCCTCCAAACGTTTAGTCAAGCCTCACACATGAAGAAAAGATGCTCGTTGTTCTCCATATGTTCCCTGCACCTATCACAACTCACATATTGAATTCCAAAGATTTTCACACTCTAAAACTAATCACAAAGTTTGTTTTTCCTCAGGCACCATAAAAAAACTTTTATCCTGCTTGGTATCTTGCAAGCCCATATAATCCTCATGTCCTTGCATAAGTTGAGATGTATTGTTCTCGCTCCATTAATTCTCAACTCGTCATAGAATTGTTTGACAGAGAATCTTGTACCCATCCATTCATAATGGGCCCCGGTGTAGAGAAATCATCTGAGAAATGATCTGCATACAAAAGTCTAACCAACTCCTTCCTTCTTCTGTCTAAGAGGATCGCATCAAAAGATATTCTCCACTCTTTAAACTAGGATGACTGCCTCAAATTGGCCTCCTTCAACGGAGCCATCGCAAAGAGTCTTGGGTACCACGTCTCTAGAGCACTTTCTCGCATCCAATCATCCCTCCAAAATATGAAGTCCCCCCCCCGTCTCCCACCCGAGGCATTAACCTGTGGGATATGAGACTCAACACTTCCCGCACCACTGCCATAGGGGTTACTCAAATCGAGTAGCCCTTGCTACCATGGCTCCTTTGACCCTGTAAACCTTCTTTAGTCATCTTATGGCCAGATCTATAGATGAGCCCCAAATTGGTAGCACCCACATAGCCACCAAAGCATTGTTCATGCATGCCAAATCTCGCATTCATATCCCCTTTTTATCTTAGTTCTCATGATCTCCTCCCAAGCCACAAGATGCATGCTTGATTTCTGTTTTTTCCCGTCCGACTAGAAAAAATCTTCTCATCAATTTTTCAATCTTATTTCTCATCCCCACTAGCATCAATCTGGTTGAGAAAAAGAATATTAGAATGGCGGACAAGGCTTGCTTTAACAAAACCATCTTCCCATCCCTAGATAAGGAGATCACCTTCAACCCTTCCAGTTTATACTCTATTTTCTGGATAACTACATCCCAATCTGCAACCCTCAATTATCCTATCACCGGTGGAAGACCTAGGTATATAATTGTTAGGTCCCCTAACATACAGCCGAGCATCTTTGCCACCCGGATCCTCTCTTCATTCTGTAATCCATAAGTGATTACCACCGACTTCCGCATGCTTATCTCTATCCCTGATTGATTGTTAAAGATGTCTAGTAACTGAGTCGATCTACCCATCATCTCCTACATCCCATCTAAAAAAGCACTGTGTCATCAGCATATTGCAACATTGTCACAAATATGTCATCCAGCTAAAAACCTTCACACCACCTACCATCGACTGCTTTCCTGAACATTACCGCCAACACATCTGCTTCAAGAACAAAAAGCATGGGCGCCAAGGGACACCCCAGCCGTATGCCTCTCTACAGCTGTAGAAAAACTCCATCTAACCTCCCATTCAGTAAAATTGAGAGGGATGACGTAGTGATACAATGCTTCATCCACACAACCTAGCTATCCGGAAAATCTCTTCTCGTCAGTGACAACCACGTGAATCTCCATTCTTCATAGTTGTATGCTTTGGCAAAATTAATTTTCCGCAACACGCTCATTGCTCCCCTTCTTATCCACTCTAAGTAGATATTTGACGCCAAAACTAATCCATCAACCATTTGCCTTACCATAATGAACGCGTACCAACCCTCCGTTACAATAGAGTCCATGACTCCCTTGAGCTTGTTAGCCAACACCTTTGCTACAATGAGGTAGATCCCATTCGACAAGGCAATCGGTCTAAAGTGTTCTACTCTTGCAAGCTGGTCTTACTTCGAATGTAAGAAAAACATTTCCATGTTAACATTCTCGAATCCCTTATTCCCTTCTCTGAACTCCTCTAGCATGTCCATGATCTCATTCTTCAATAGATCCTAAAAATCTATGTAAAGGAAAATCGAAAATCTGTCCAGTCTTGATGCCCATCCACATTCAGAGCCCAAACTGTTGTCTTTATTTCATTCTCCGAGAAGGGTAAGACCAGCCCTTCAACTACCCCGGTGATAGTGGTTTCACCCCCCTACTCCGCCACCCCCACCCATCCCCTCGCCTTCTCCATGAATCCTCTACGAAATGACCTCTCAATGCATTGTCCATTGATGCTTCCTCGGATAACCTCAACACCCCACCTATAATTCTCTAATGTGATTCCATCTCCTTCTGCTAGATGCCACGGAGTGAAAGAATCTGGTGATGGCATCCCTTCCCGTTGCCACTTCTGCATGGATTTCTATCTCCATTCCACCTCTTCCTTCTGATCTCTAGCATAATCACCTCCAAGTGTCTGGATTTATCCGCCAACTCCTCATGGTCTAACCCTCTTAGATTGTCCAACCCATCGAGCTGCACTACCTCGTCATGTGCATCATCTCTCTTCTCCCCTTTCTTTTTTCTCACCACCCTCCCGAACCCTTCAGGAATGATTTAAGTAGCGCCAGCTTAGATGTTGATCGACAAACTAGAAAGCCTACCAGATTCCACCCCTTCCACATATATGCCACCATTTCCTTGAAACCTTCTTCTAAAAGCCAAGACCGCTCAAAGAGAAAAATAACCTGCTTATTCCCTCCACTCCAGAGGACCAAATAATGGATGTGTAATCCGAGTGAGCACACAGAAGGGACCAAACCCGTGAGGGTGGGAATCTTCCCACATCCTCAAATGAAAGCAAGAACATGTCCAATCTCGACCTCGATCGCGCATTTCGCAATGTAAGCACAATCAATTGCACCCATGATTGATAATATCAAAGAGTACACCAACTCCAAGAACTTAACTGAGCCAACATCCTTCCCGCCTCATACCTTAGGGAGGTCTCCAGGTAGCAACGTAACGTTGAGATCTCCCCCCATAATCCAAACCCCGTGAAACTGGACAAGGTACAACTACGCCAAGTTTATCGCTAATAGATCTCTTCCATTACTACATGGCCCATACTCATTAGTCATTGTAAATGAGAAGTCGTCATCCTGATGCCTAAGACGAACCGTGAGCGAGAAGGCTGACATCCATTCAGCAACTGCCTCAAAAGCATCCTTACTTCACCTAGTGAGCATGCCTCTCACCGCTCCTTGTACCTCCATCTCTGCCATCTCAAAAGTACGCTCAAGACCTAGATCAAGACCAACCCTTAACCACACTGAGAGACATCTTCGTTTCCTACATATGTAGATATCCACTTTTCGGATCAACTTCCTTACACCTAGGCACTTTTCATGCATGCCCAAACCCTCACTTTCCAAGAAAGAAACTTCATTGAGTAACCATAGAGTTGTTCCTAGACTGACGTGGTTGCACCCCCCCCCCCTAGGTACTCTGTGAAACCACGATCTAATAAGCTAAAATTACATGGCTTTCCCCAATGCGAGACACCATCCACAAGAGTCTGAGACAAAAGGACTAGCTACTCTATTTCCAACTTAACCTATGCCCTTATCCTCCTTCTAGTGGACTTTAGCACATTCCTCTTCTCAAAGGGATAATAGTACCTTGTATTACCACTATCCGGTAAGGTCCCGACCACCACTTCTGATTGCCACCACGGTGAACTCTCTCTTCTAGACTACATAGTCTTCTCCAGACTTGGTTTCACATGCCTCTATGTGGTTGACTACATGGTGATGAATCTGTGATTCATCGCTTCAAAAGTCAAAAATAGAGCCTTGTTCTGAGTAAATAGAGGCGTATTTCCCTTTATAATGCATAAATAGCACTCATGCATACATAAATAATACATTCATTTTAGCAGTCCATTTGCATTCAAATAAGAAGCCAAAAATCCCTTGTAAATACTATTCACTAAATAACCGCTTCTTTATAATATGTACTCCTTAGTTAATAATATAGGGAAGAAGGCCAAAAATTCCCCCTTGTAATTTAGCTAATAAAGCCTCAGAACCCCTGTACACTAAAATGCACATAAAGCCCTCATACAAACTCCGAAATAGGTCTACTACTCTTAGAATACTCCACATTAAAAAGACCTTTAAAATGAGACTAATTTCATCCAATTTGGAGCTCGTATGAGAAAGTTGGGTTCTTGGGCCACTTTGTATACTACATATATGTATATTTGTATCTTTGTATTTATGTATCATATTTGACCTCATCTCCGTCTTTGGTCAACATGAAACTTGTAGATCTCATCGAGATCTACAACTTTCATGTTTTGAGTTTTTCCAAATTCGGCCCCCTTTTCTCTCTACACATATATTTTCTTTCAGCCATTCACAGCAGGCCACGTGGCGCCCTCTGGTTGCGCCACACGGCCCGCACCCCTTGCCTCATCCGCCCGCTGCCACAGCCGTTGGATTACGCTCTATATCCAACGGCTTGGCTGCTTCCACGTGCGCCTCAAATCCACACCATCAGATCATCCCCTTGTCTCATCTGACCCGCCCGTCCGCGCCTCTTCCAGAGCTCGCCACATGGCGGCGTGTACACCATCTGATCAAGCTCGCGATCCTTCCATCACAGCCGCTCTTCCTTGGGCGTCCCTCTCCTTCGATTAACCTCAACCCTTCATCCAAGCCGCTCGTTCGCACCGCTGCCTCACCACGACACGTGGCAGGTTCCGCACCTTCAGATCGCATCGCCTTGACTTGATCCCAGCCGCTCGCTCGCGCTTCGCCCACCTGCTTCCATGTGGCACGATCACGGCCTCTTATCACCGCACCTTGATCTAATCCCACACGTCTCTTCACGCTTTGATCTGGGCCGTTGGATCACAAGATCCAACGGTCAGGGCCTCGTCATCTACCTCCGGCGCCTCTCGCCCACGATCTCGCCCTTGCGAAACAAGCCACCCCCTTTCTATTTTCGCCACCACGCCTACCACCATCTCCGACCACCAATCACTCCACGTCCTTCCCCACTCATCCGTCATCCTCGTCAGCCACTTCATTTCCCCACGTCGATCGCCCAGCTACACCCCACTACCTCCATGAACTTCGCTCCATCACCAGGCCGCTCCTCTACTTCACCCTTTAAATACTCCACCACCGGCCAACCTCAGCCCTATCCGCCATTACAGGGGAAACCCCCGAGCTCAGAGCTCTCGATTGGTGACAGCAATTGGTCGTCTCTTCGAGTGAAGACAGGTGTCTTCTCCGGCGAGATCCACGGCATCTCCGCCGTGTCGCAGCTGCCCTCCTCGACGCTGCTTGAGCTCAGGGAGCCACCGGCCCTTCGAGCGACGACCTGGAACTCCGCGACGAGTCCCAATCCCCAGGTGAATCCTCCATTCTTCTCCGATCTCCTCTTCATTTCTTCTTTGAATTTCTAGCTTTTTATTCTCCGCCTCCGGTCACTCCCACACCTCCATTGCATTCCGCCGAGCTTCGCGTTGAAGCTTCCATTTTCGCGGTACCTTTCACGACCTCTGACGACGCACATCACAGCACTCTGATCTCCAGCTCCGCCATTTGGCCAGAGCTCCTTCGCCATACACCCTCAGTACCTCTTAGGCCTCTCCGATCACCTTCACTTCTCCACGAGCGCACGCACGAGCTCCGGCTCTATCTCTAACACCTGCAGGTGCCTCTCTGCTCATTGAACGGAAGTTCGCCGGAGCCGACTCGGAGCTTCATCGCCATCGACTTCAGACCACCCTCCGTCACTCCTGAGACCACCAAGATCTCCGCCTCATCGCCACGCGTCTTCTGGGATATCTCTGACAAGTCGGAGAGCGTCAACGACACGAGGAAGGACGGGCGGAGCTAAGGAGTCTTCGCCGGAGCCCCGCCATCTCCTCCACAGGCGGCGGAGGATCATCGGAGCAGACGCACAGCTGCCGTTCGATCACGTTGATCGAACGGCCTTCAGCGAGCCACGTCGCCTCTTCACCGAGATTCACAGGAGTCATTGGATTCATCTAGATCCAACGGCGCCTAGTGCACCACGCGTCTCCCCTCTGCAGCAGTTCTCAGCCGTTGAGATCTCTCATCTGATCCAGCGGCTGATCTTCAGCCACGTCGCCGTCTCCATCGAGTCCAGTAGCTGTTGGATCCGCCCAGATCTAACGGCCTGAGGTCAAGCCACGCGTCTTCACCGCCATCCATTGGATCTAGCTCGATCCGAAGGTCCACAGCTTGCCACGTAGCTTCGGCCCGAGCCTCTTCTCCGATCTTAGGCTCGGGTCGTCCGAGCCTCACTCCAGACCTCCAGAAGCGACCGAGCCTAGCCCCGTGCCTCCGCAGCCATCCGAACCTAGGCCGCCCACGTGAGGAGCACGTGCAGCCTAGGAAATTTACACAGAGGCCCCTGGAGCTTTCAGATGTTGCAAAAAGGTCCCTATGAAGCTGAGCCCATGTGAGGAGCACGTGCCTGTTGGAGAAATTGCACTTATGTCCCCGGCATAATAGGTAATTGCATTTTAGTCCCTGTCAGCATATTTTCTTTATGTATTTTTGACTTTCCTGTATTGCATTTACACCCCTGTGTTTGCACGTATCCCTAGGTTGCATATTACATCATTTTTCAATTCAAAAAGTTGCATTTTGTTGGGAAACTTGTCCTTTGTCTATTGAGCCATGTGTCACATTTTTGTAAATTCAGTAGAATTATTAATGAATTAATGAAGGAAATGGTTAGATCCTCAAGCGCATCACGGAAGCGTGAGCATCGCATCGAATACGACGAAGAACGACTAGTCGCACTAGTTGTTCTATGCAAGCGGAAATTAAAAAATTTTCTTGCGACGAAACCACATGATCCAAGAACACTTCTCGGATCGTTTCGCCTAAACCACAAACAAGTATTAGGTTTACCTCTTGAAGCGTGGTTGCGATCAAGTCTCTAAACGAAGAGACCTCCTGTCTCAAGTCCGATCCGTCGGAGGAGACGCTTGCGAGCGCGGGGATGAACCGCGTGCTTCTCGCAATCCATGTTGATGATCCAAGCGGCGGATCTCCTGATCTCGACACACGAGATTCGATGTCTTCTTCACGAGCAGGGCTCACCGAAGGAGACGGAGATCCACGAGCAAACCATCGGGCAGCATAACGACGATGCCGCGGCGATGGAGAACCTCTCTAGGGCATCCATGGTGGACGGCCACATGAGAGAGATGGAGAGAGGACGTGTAGAGAGAATGAGAGAGAGAGAGATTTGTTGCCTCAACTTATGTGTTCTAGAAGAGCAATGGGGTGCCTCTCCTTTTATAGGGTTTTGGGATCCATGGATCTCAATCCATGTGTCAACACAAATCCAATGGTCCACATCAATTTGTGTTTCTTTCAATGGTCATGATTTGTTGCTAAAAACACAACAACAATTAATTTAATTTAAATTAAATATATGTTGATAAATCAACACAATTTAATTACAAAATTAAATCATCAATACATGGAGATAATGAAAGGAGAGAAAGCCTCCTTCCATGTGGAGAGGGGGGACGGCCTCCCTTTCCTAATGGGAGTGGTGGTCGTCCACCCTCCTCCATTAGGAAGGTGGCTATTTCACCTTTTATGTAATCTCCATTATTTGCAACAACTTTTGTTGCAAATTATTTCACAAAAAATAAATCCAATTTATTTTGTGAACATTGCAATCATGCCATTGAAAAATTTTGAATCACATTCACAACCCAAAACAAAATGTAAATTACATTTTCAATTTGATGTCCAATGTGAATCCAATTCACATTAACATTTAATCAACAAATGTAAATTACAAATAGCTCTCTCTTATATATTATAAATCACATTTATAATATATATGACTAATATGGATATTGCTATCCACATTATTCATATCCATGATAATTAAATCATATTTAATCATCTTGGATCTCTATTCTCTTGTGTCCAAATAATATGAATCATATTCACATTATTTACATCTTTTGATAATTAAATCTCATTTAATTATCTAAGATAACTCTCTTTATAATATGAATCAAATTCATATTACTCATGATAATTAAATCACATTTAATTATCTATTTTCTCAATGCTTGGATACATATATCAACAATAGAATTATCCATGAACTCCTTCAAGGATAATGCGCTTTCTCCGCGGATACTTGGAGATAAGGACAGGGCGATTGAATTGTTCCACGTATAGTGACATGGATATTGAGATCGTATCTCAAATCCAGATCGCGGGCCTCCCATAGATGCTTGATTAAATCAAGACCGTAAATCTAATCTTCTCATTGTATCTGAATCACATTCAGATCAATGTCCAACACTTGGACCAAGATCAGATCACTTCTCTACTGAAAGGAGTCACTAAAATCCAGACCCGTTTCATCACTCCCTAGGAATGGAAGCGTCATGGTTATACAATCGTTTATGATCACATCACCCTCAGGTATTCCCAATACCTGTACATCCTGCATACTGGAAGACTTAGACTAAACCCGAAGTATTCGATCAACTTTATACTGTCTACTTCATGGTTTTATCAGTAAGTTTCTCATTCGATCATTGGGAGTCGGTATCGATCATATACTTTCCAAAAGCATATATCATACCTAGGTCTTGATCATATACTTTCCAAAAGTATATATCAAACCTACAAATTCAGTCAAGCTTCCAAAGCGAGACGACCGTGCGCACAGAATTTGATTCTTCCCAATATCTCATGAGTGAGCTCATGTCTTCCGGTTCAGTAACTGAACCTGTATGATCCCTTTGAGAGATCGTATTACTCATATGCCCTTATATGCACACCAGCGCGCCGGTGTATAGACCTTGATTAGGTCATCAACCTATTGGTCTGCCAAATGTACATACTCAGACATATAGTAACACATCTGTCTCCGGTCAGAGGATGTGTGCCTATATCATGACAGCATATGATATAGGACTTTGGTTATCTCGATCTCGTTAAGTCAACTCTTTGACCTAACTAATCTGACACCTCCGAATCTCTATTCCTATGCAGAGGACCTGCATCAAGAGGTCGGTCAGACATCAGCCTTTAGAGATAAGGATTGCCATCTCCTACTCAGGCTGGAGATCATTTCTTAACAATCATTTGACGGTGCTTGATGAGTCCTCAATCTAACTCTTTAGATATTCATCCAAGCACCAGCCTCTATGATTCAATAGTTGAATCAACAGCTGTATGATCATCAAGATGGCCATGGTACATAACCCTAATTGTACTAAGGGACCTATTATGCAAATTATTCATTCTTCATTTCAGATTAAGGAGTGAATTGCAATAACATTTATTGCATAATGGCTCGCCGTGGGCTCGCATTTCCAACAATTTCCCACTAGCCCAAAGAGCCATTGATGGGCTAATCATTTAAACCCTCACTCATGTGACAATCATAGGCTATTTAGAAAATCGCTAGGTAAGCTGATCAGTCACTCTGTTCCCAAGAGACTACGCCAAGTCCTTTTACGGCACTTGCATATCCCCAGTAACAGTGCTCGCATCCAATGCGAAGGTTGCATCTTATGCAACCAATACTCAATATTGTCATAGTGTCCTTGACACTTTAACTCGATTAATTATTATAACCAGTATTCCCATAATCCTTATTAGAATACCTTCATTCCCGGAGATCTCTATCTCCAAAGGTATCCAAAGTTAAGACCTTTTAGATCTCTATCTACAAAGTCTTGAGCTTTTTGAAGATAGGACTTTGAGATCATTATCTCAAAAATCTTGTCCTTTATGAAGATATAGTTATTACTGCAATCAAGTGTTTTCTCTACATAGTAGGACTAGTAACACTTTACTACTCCCACTGCATGGCAGATATCTGGCTTTTGTACACATCTAGTATACACTCAGCTTCTCATAACTAATGCACAAGTGCAAGTAGTTGTAGCATTTACTTCCTCAACTCTTTGAGGTGCTATCCCTTAAGATAGGTCAGTACCATATCTTAAGGGTTAGAAGCCTTTCTTGGAATTTCTATGAATAGAATATGTCCAAGGTGTACTACAAATGTGACAGTCCAATTATTCTCTTCTCTTGGCTTCTGAACAATTTCAGAACTAAGATCTAAGAGGTATCTTTGAAATCATATTTCAAGATATGGAATAGCCAGTCTATAAAACACTTACTATCATCCTTATATCATTCCAAATGATTAGGATTTTATCTACATTTAGCACGATGAACACAAAGGCACTCCCACTAAGCTTCACATGGCTCATCAAGATTCTATCTGAAATCATAACAATTATAATTCCATCAAATCTTATGGTCCAACTTCAAGAAGCTTATTTGAGTCCATAGATGGAGCTCTCTAGCTTGCACACCTTGCTTTCCTCAACCATGAAGCCCTGGGGCTACTTCATGTGAATATCCTCAGAGAGATATTCATAGAGGAATGCAATCTGGACATACATCTTGAAGATGCAATAGTCAAGTTGTGTAGCTAAGGTTAGCAATATTTTGATGATTTTAAGCATGGTCACCGAAAAGCAAGTCTCATTGCAAGCAATGTCTTCTCTTCCATGTGCAGCTCATGGCTACGAACCGTTCTTTGAAGGTCTCCACCTTCTCATCAGGTTCCCTTTCTCTTGAAGATCCATTTACACCTTTACAGGTATTACCCATATAGGTGGATCCTCGAGGGTCCATATACAACACTTGTATATGAAGTCTACGTTAGACTTTTGTTGCTAAAATCCATCTTTCCATGTCATGATCCTTAGGAGCTTCATCACATGAAGTCCGATCATTGTCAGACTTAACTGACACATGGAATACATCCTCAAACTCATTTGAAGAGGTATTAATGTTTCATCATTAATTGTCCTTTTTAGTTTCCAATTTCAGGAGCCTCATTATCTTCTCAGGATTAAATGAGTTCCTACACTTCATTTTCATCTTGATTCTCAAGAGTCTCAACCTCTAAGAATCACATTCTCAGAGATGAGATACTTTAAGAATCTCAAGGTCATAAAGTAGGTATTCAATACCATCCTTTATTTTCCTAATGAAGCAGCACTCTTAAGTGCTAGATTCCAACATATATGGAATCATATTAAGCATATATATTGTAGTCTCTTCTACACATATATACCTGGAAACTAAGGGATAATTATGCTAAAATTCATCATTGATAAGATCATGTCACACATGATCCAATTGTATCTACCTATAACTCTATTGAGTTAAGGTGTGTTAGGAGGATTGAGATAGAAATGATATTCATATCTCTATAAGGTATTCTTTGAATTTATCTAACAGGTACTTGCTACCTAGATTAGATCAAATTCATTTTATCTTCCTTCAAACTTTGGTTCTAAACCAAAAATAATGAAATCTTTGAACATTTCAAAGGTTTCTTAGGTGAAAAGAAGAAATCTCATATCATACTTAATCATCAACAGATATCACATATCCGTAATGTTTACTATGATATAGATGATCTACATACATCAATATGCATGAGATCCTGAATACCTTGGCATCTTACACCTTTCTTTAAGAAGGGTGTATTGGACATTTTACTTTGAATACAATATTCAAAAGTATGTAAGTTTTGAAATTTTAGACATTCTAAAGTTTCATCTCTTACTAGTTTATTGATCAAATCAATAGACAAATGTCCAAGGCTTGATGCTAGATCATTGTCAAATGATCTTCATCCTCCTATTGATCTTAAGGTTTAATTTCAGTATTTAGAAATGTTAATGAACCATTCATTAATTTTCTAATTTAGTGAAGTCCACTAGATTTTTAGATTACTATCTGAAATATATACATCATAACTCTTTATGATAGTTCTATCTCAGATTCATGTTTATTTCTAACATTTAGAAACAAACAATGAGTGTATTCTTATATCTAGGTCATAGAGACATTCTCTAAGACTAAGGACTCTCCCACTGAAATTAACAAGTCTATCAATCCAATAGAGATTGTTGCAACAATTGCATCAACATCCATGTGGATAACTATAAACCTTTAAGATCAAATTTTCTAGTCTTCTAAAACATATGCAACCTATTGCAAATGTCATCAGAAGATTGAGATACAATTATTTGACTTTATCTTATCAATGATTTATGTAGATTAATCTGATGCTCCATCCGAGTCCTTCTCTAAGGATTCTAGATAGACTT